>JAOEHV020210798.1:0-13081 GCA_025447995.2 Isaurus tuberculatus | reverse complement strand
TGTCACTGATGTTCTTACCACAGTTTGACGTCATCTGTGATCTATTACTGAACAGATGCACAAAAACATGGAATCTACTTGTTTTATATAATAAAAAATAAACTTTATTCCCACATGACGTCAATCGTGCGTCTGTACTCTAATAGATCACAGGTGAAAACCAATCAAAACACGAGAATAACTTGGCTTGTTATATAATAAATATTGATAGAAAAAATGCAACTTTTTGATCTTTATTTCTAGCAACTTTAAATATGATAATTATTGAAAGTCTCTTAGGTAATAAAGTTTTTAGTATAAATTATCAATAGTTTATTTGGTATTTAGTATTTTTGAAGATTTATCCTTCCTCCTTTCAATTCATTTCAGATCTAGGACTTGATATTCAGGACGAAATGGGGAGGTGAGTTAATTCTTCTCCTCAAAGGATGAAAAGAAACTAATACTGGAGATAGGAAATGACATAAAAACTACAAAATCACACAATCAGTAAATTGTGGCATATCGCAAAAAGCACAGACTGAAGCTTTCTAAACTATTTTCTCAGTGAGCTTTTGCTCAAAATGTTGAGGCAGTGTTTATCCCAGGTTTTGGTAATGTTTAAAAAAGCAGATAAAAGTCTTTGATTCTCCCAGTAAAGAACCACACGTCTAATTCATTGCAGATTAGCTCCCTGCAGAGGTTGGGTAATTGTTTTAAAAAGTTGAAAGGATGAAACCGCCACCTGGTTACCCTAGTTGGTAAGGTGCCAGTCTATTGAGCGGGAGGCTCGGGTTTGATTCCCAGCCAGACCAACACTTAGGGTCTTAAAATAATTAAGGAGAAAGTGCTGCCTTTGTTCTAACATCTGCAGATGGTTAGACTTTCACGTCTTCTCGGATAAGGACATTAAACCGTAGGTCCTCGGAGACCTTCTCGCATGGGTCTTCGTGACCTCTTCAAGGCTCTCCGTAAACCTAAGAGTGGTACATTTACAAAAAAAAAAAAAAAAAAAAAATTGAGGCAGCATCTTCAAGTCACACAAAATGTTCAAATATCGACAGAGCCGGTATAATCTTGTGGCTGGAAAGCATTGAAGTTGAAAACAGTTTGATCACTCAAGCCTATACAGTAACACTGCCATAAGTAAACATTTTTTGTGGTTACCATTGTTATAACAACAGTACACTCTATGCTATCAAGTTGTGTAACTACCAATAATACCATGATTAAAAATATTTAATTGATTAACTTTTGATATAATTTATATAGCTGTTGATCATAAAGGCAGCGTAGGGAAAGTTGGAACTAATATTTTTTTGATATTATAATTATAAATCAAAATGTTTTTCGACATTTCAAATTGAATGCCTAATTATTACATTATGGAGCATATACGTTTAAGTACAAAGTTTTTAACTCCATTTGATAAATTTATGTAAAAGACTTATAGTTATGTACAGTGTTTATATTGTAACTATGATAAGAAAAGCTATCAGACAAGTTTCATGCAACTGGCTGGTTGCATTACAGGCATGAAGTTGGATTTCAAGAAAATACAAACAAGGAAGAAATTAATAATGGAGGTACAGCATTGTTATGTAGTACATGTTGTGCATATAAACAAAATTATGGTTCCTCCGTGGCTTAACTGAAAGAAATTATCAATTTTGTCTTGTTTTTAGAACAAATTATCCCAAAAAAAAGATTTTTAGCCAATGATGTGATTTTAATGTCTTGACCAATTGGTTGCCTCTCTACCCTCTGAACAATAGTACTCTTTAAACAGGACTATTATATGGACTTTGCACATCCTTCCCCACTGCCATGTAGATTTTGGGGCATTGGTTACCTCAGACACGATAGCATTATCTAAAACTCTTTGAAAACTCGTCTCATATGGCTGTGCCTAAAAAAAAAGACAACACTAAATGGCACACGATAGTGTCCCTTAGTGAGTAATCCCTGTATTTCGACGGGACAGTGGGGCTGACATGGTCACAAAGGATACTCATTGCTTCTTCACCGGAACTGTTGTTGGGTTGACAAACAGCACCGCCTGATGCCAGTGCTACAGCCGAATTGACGTGTAGGACTGCCACTTGCCAGATAAGAGGCCAGGTTGACAGATCAGATTGCCGGTGGGTCAGGGTGTGCTTACACTTGCCTCAGGTGTAGACCCAGGCTGGTGGAGAGAAGGCGCCTTTAATACTTCTCAATTCTAGACTGGCTCCAAGCAAGGTCTAGCCATTGCCACAGCAATGTATTAAATGTTATTAAAACTTGCAACATATAGAGTACATGTATATAGTATTAAACTATATGATTGTATATAGTTTATGTATACGTATGTGCATATATACATATATATATATGCACACGCCATATATATCATATAAATGATTTGAAATTATTGATATTTTGTTTGGAATTGAATGAAGTAGCTATTGGCGGTCATAAGAACTCACTATAATTATAAGAACTAATTATAAGTTGAGTGACACAAAATAGAGCTGGCTACTCTTAAATATTAATCTGATGCCCTCAATGGCAGATCAGTCCCATCAGTGGGTTTTCATGAGACTGGTCAAGACGCTAAGCAAATAAAGAAAGACCTACTTAAACTGAAGTGTAAAAGAGGTGTAGTGTTAATTTTTGGTTGACCAGATAGTTATTAAATTATGATAATTAAAAATGATTTCATTTTCATTATAGAGATTTATTTTGACATTTTTTTTTCTTTCTATCTTTAGAAGGGTGCAGGTTTCGTGCGTCTTTTAATGTAAATAAGGTACTGAATGGTAATTCTGATATTTTTTTTAAAAAAACTAAGAATCAAAGTATATTTTGGTTTTTATGGATATGATACTGTACTTCTGTTTATTTTTGTGTGACTACATTTATTTATTGTTTTGTGTGATCGATTCGGTGGTGGTTCAGGGTATTGCTGCAGGAGGAAGTTAATCAAAATTTGCTTTTGAGGGAGTCTGATGTTGGAGGAGCAAAAGTCCCTTTATACATAATTATATAGTCAGATATTGATCATCCATTGTTGTAATTACAACCTATAACCTTGGAGATTTAAGTTCAGATTGTTTGTTACTGGTTGCAAAAACATACAGTTTAATACAAGCTGGCTCAGAAGGGTAACTTAAAACAATGTTATTGTAATTTTTGAACTGTGATGGTGAAAACTTTTAGTAATACTTAGCTTTAAATAATTTTTTTAGGTTTTAGATAATCTTAAGCTAACAGACACTGACAGCTTTCTAACTCATGACGGTTCACTCATGACATTTTAATGTTGATTTTTACTAAACATTTTTCAGGTTCCTGGTAATTTTCATGTTTCAACTCATGGAGCTGGAATGCAGGTTATCTAACTAATAGCGAGTACTAAATAGTAGCGATATTTTCAAAATCGATAAAATTAGTTACTTCTAAAAATAGTACCCTTAAGGTACTCAGTTAACAAAGCAACAAAATTGTGGCATGGCTCACACAGGGCTCGAAAAGACCTTGAAAAGAACTATAAACACGCGCCATTCCTTGCAAAGCCTTGTTTTTGAGTTAAGATTAAGTTAAGATGTTATAGTTAGACTACTAAATGCGAACGTCCTTTTGTCACAGCAACCAGATAATCCTGATATGTCCCATAAAGTAAATGAGCTGCGCTTTGGAGGTGTTATTACGGTAAGTAGCATAGCACTTTAATTAAGTACCTCTTATAGCATATAACTATTAGTGTACTGCTGTTATTGTTTTCTATTATTATCGATACGCGGGGCCAAATGACATACATTTAAATTATACATTTGCCGCCCTCATTCTGATTGGGTGCTGAGACGTCTAACAACTTCACTCGATCGGCCAATGAGATTCTGAGGATACCATTTCAATTTCAGAGTTGGCGCGAATTTTTGTTTGTCACTTTGTAGTTCTGTGCTGAACGTTTGAAGTCTGGAGATTTTGTTTTAAAATAAGTATAAAAATTGTATTTAAATGTTTTCGCTTAGCTAACGGCCACACTCTGAAGAAGGGGCGACGCGCCTCGAAGCATGTAAGTTTCAATTATAAAAATGATGAAACTAAAGAATGTTGTCACAGCAGTCAAAATCACTATACTTCTTCTGCTAAATCGCCGATTAAAGTTTGTTTCCGCCATGATTTATCAACCCACGTGGAATCAGCGGGACAAGTAACATGAAATTGAGGCTAGCGATCAAATTTGAGAGGTAATCAAATGCCCACCCCCGGGAAAACTAAGATGATCAAATTCCCTCCCGGGGTATGCCCGGTTGGGATGTTAAAGTTTCGATTTGACTGATTCATAAAGCGGTAAACGTCTGGGACATTCTAGAATGACATGGATGCAGTACGTAGAGAAGGAAGGGTAAAGTTAGAAATTAATCTTTATATCGTTTGCAAATGGAAAGCAGCCATTAGGAAAAAAATGCTGACCTAAGCATGCTTGGAAGAGGGCACTAGAAGGGTCGCTGTTGTTGGATCATGTATATTCTTAGTCATAGTGCCACTTTAGCTTTTTTGTAAGCTTAAAATTTCCGTTTTTCCTTAGGACCCAATTCCTGGAGCCTTTACAGCCCTCAAGGATAAGAGTAGGGAAGATGCAAATGGTATCTACTAAAATTTAGAAAAATAATTAATTAATGCTTTGTTATTATGAGCACGTCAGTATGACAGTCATTATCAATTATGTTGTGTAAATAACTGTGGAGATCGTTCCCTAACGTCATAACAGAAGGCGCTGCAAATATTTTTACTAAGTCAGCATATACAAAGTATTGGCTCTTTCAGACAAGTAATTTGGTCAAATATTAAAGACTGTCTTAAAACTAATCATTTTCAAATTCAGTGGAACCCCGCCATACAACCACCCCTTTAATACATATATCTTATTAGACAGTTTAGTATGCAGTATGGCTAGATATTTTTACGAGTCTTGTAGTATTTTGACGAGCCCGACGGGTGAGTCAAAATGCACATGACGAGTAAAAATATCAAAGCCATACTACATACCAAACTGTCTAATAAGTTATTTATTATCCATTCTTTTGACCAAATTTTTAATTCGAGAGAAGAGAAAAGATTACCTCTGCATCATGATGGGCGCGCGCGTGACAGATTTCTGGAGTACAAGTATCACTCAAAACGTACAATAACGTGAGATATTTGTACTCGTCCCAGACCCTCTTGTGGTGTTAGAAACTCATTAGCAATAAATATTGTTAGACCTTAACGTTAAAATTGACACTTGCCTCTTCATATCTCAGTTGGTAAGAGCGTTGTACCGGTATAATAATAATAGCAATCAGATCATTTATATAGGGCTTATAAAATTCTTCTTTAGCTCTTAAACAGGGTTTAACAGTAGAGGGTCGTAGATGGTCCGCTGCTGCGTCTCACTTAAATTTGAATAACTAAGAAACGCCCTCGGTGAAATAGATACACCGCAACACCGGGATCACTACCCTGTTCTTTTTTATAAGTGTGAGGGTTCTTTTTAAGTCCCCCATAAGAGAAACAAGACCTACGGTTTAACGTCCTTTTCCGAGAAGACGCGAAGGTCTAACCATTTGCAGATGTTAGAACAAAGGCAGCCCCTTCTCCTCAGTTATTTTTAGACCCTAAGTGTTGGTCCAGCCGGTAATCGAACCCGAGCCTCCCGCTCGATAGACTGGCACCTTACCAACTAGGGTATCGCAGAGTTTACGGAATCAGTTGCGTTGTTGATAAAAAATGGGAACAGTCGTTCTACTCTTTCATGTGTCTAATGGATCCGCTAACATTGATCTGCTCCAAACAACCGTGGCTTTATAACTCAGTTGGTAAGAGCGCTTCACAGGTATTGCAGAGGCCACGGGATTGGTACCCATTGAGATCGGAATGTTTGTTGTTTTTTTTTCAGGTATCTTTTACATAATTACCTAAAATTCCAGCTTACATAACCCCGAATATTGTTTATATAGCGTCTTGATATATTATGTTTCTGTGGTGTGTGCGGGTTTTTTGTCCATCGTAATCGATGAAGACCACTAGGCTTGCCATTTTCTATGTGAATTGTTCGCGACGGTGATGATAGGCGCGTAGATGGCTGGTTAAGCCAATCAGCGCCCGGAACGATCTAGAACAGTGTGTCATGGAATACATGTAGCGGCAGCTGGCAGAGGAACGACAGCTCTTGCTTTTCTTGCTGATCTGCGTTGTTGCGCAGCAGTCACCCTGTTTGCTTTAAATGAGGCTGCTCCACTATGGATGGCCGCTCGCCTTATGGTGCGGTTCTGTGCCAGCTCTTCACAGTATGAAAGCTTAATAGTGAATATGGTGTATATACAGTTACAACTTACACAAAAACGAAAATGAAATTTAAAAACTTCTGTTTGGTTCCTGTTAAAGCATTATCGTCTCATGACTATGTAATCAAGATAGTACCAACAATCTATGAGAAGCTTGATGGCACAAAACATTTCTCCTATCAGTACACCTGGGCACACAAGGTAAAGCGTTCGGATATCATACTCTTTTTTAACTCACCATTATCTTTTATGTACATTTAAAAAAAAGATAAATTTTAAGACCTCCAGATGAGTGGCTAAGGAATTACAAATTCATGAGGCTGAAGTCAACGTGGACTGTTGATATGGAGACCATTAGGGAAATAATTGCTGTAACCAGTGTAATGAGGTGATATTCCCGAACCTGTTAGAGCAACTGCCAATTCATCAAATAATTTAATCAACACTCAGTTGAAATAGTTAATCATCGCTGTGAGTAGAGGAGAAGCTGACGTTTCGAGCATTGGTCCTTCGTCAAAGCTAGTTTTTTTAGAAACCATTCAACAAATATTATCAAACGCTCAAACGTCAAACAAAAAATGTCGCTCAAACAAAAACTAAAGAAATGAAAGGAGCGTAAAAATCTCAGAGTGCCTCAATAACAAAACAAGAACTTCATTATTGGAGTTTAAAAACTGAGTCAATAAATGCGTAGAACCCAAAGTATCAAAACTGAACTAAACTCAAAATTGAAACGCAAATCAAGTATTTCCAACTAGCCATCATCTGATGATTTGTCAGCCTAACGGAAAGAACATCGACATTTGTTGACAAATTTATTCAATCAAAACAAACTACAAACGAGAAAACCAAACGTGATTGTAAGTGATGTCGTGTAGGCCTGTCACTCACTGTAACAATGTCAGTTCAACAGTTGCGCTGTTGAATAGTTCGCTCGAAAGGTCAGCAGTTTACATTAGTTACAGCAAGGGCGATAAAAATTTTAAAAATGCGTTGTCTATGTTATACATAATATACCTACTTGCAAACGTACAAGGTTTTCTAGAAAAATTATTCACTAGACAAACTCGGTAAGTTAAATTTTCGAGCATAAAAGCCCTTCATTATGAAAGTTCTGTTAAACCCGTTTATTGACTACAATACAATGTATATGCAAATCTAGAAATTTGAACTTGACTTGTACAAAGCGACTCTATTCGTGCAAAAGTGTTCATTTGAACCATTGTTTCATATGCAAATCTAGAGACTTGAACTTTATAGCATTACATTAATTAATTAACTTAGTCTTGTCTTGACAATGGTGTCATGAAGACGCCGAAACGTCGACTTATAATTTTAGTATTTAATATAATGTTAACCTGAAAAAACTTACTTTGTGTTCCTTTTAGGACTACATTTCGTACGGTCATGGTGGAAGAGCTCTGCCAGGTAAGACAATTATAGAAAAACTTGTTTCCGTTGGCCTTTCTTGTTGCAATATAATCAAATATCTGTTCATTTAGTACCATTGTAATAATGTGAATATATTTTTTTCTTTTTCCAGCCATTTGGTTTCGGTACGATCTGAGTCCAATTACGGTCAAGTACAAGGAAAGAAGAATGCCATTATATCATTTTATAACAACGGTTAGTCAAACATACATTTATATATTTTTCGGTTTTCTTTAAAGAAGTATTGAATTCTCAGCAAATAAGGCTAGTGATAGTGTAGGTTTTGTCTCATCGTAGCGCCAAATGAAAGAGGCCCTCCGGCTCGTTAAAGAAGGTTATAGCGCCAAAAACTGATCTTTTAAGATCTGTGTGCGATAAAACAGTCTTTCAGTTGTACTAAAAGCCAGAAAAGTCCCACAGATAGTAATGCAATTTGTTGCTTAGCTATTTATATAGCGCTGAGCGATTTAACTGATATTTCATTTATTTTAAATTTCAGATATGCGCTATAGTTGGGGGAACATTTACCGTCTCAGGAATTATTGATTCTCTTATATTTACCGCCAGCAGTGTCTTTAAAAAGCACCAAATGGGAAAGTTGACATAAGCCAACGATAGGAAAAATTTGAATTCTTGATACCGTTAGGGGTGTTTTTTTTTTCTAAATGGCGTTCAAGAAAAAGCAAAATGTAAAACTGAGCCGCTGGTGAACTTTAAGCAATACGGTACATCGCTCGAGACGTGAATGAATTCATAAAACCACCGAACGGCATTTTCACGTAATGGCGGGGAAAATTCGAACCAAAATGTCGCGCACACATAGCGTGCGTTTTTTCCGTTTTGCTTTTAATTGATTCTTATTTTCTAAGTTTCACTTTCATGTTAGAGTAAGGTTTTTCTATTTTTGTAGTTATTTTCGGTTTTGATATTAAGGTAACAAAGTGGGAGAGAGGCTAAGTTTCAATTTTCGAAGATTATTTGTTGATATTGAGATAAAATTTTTAAAGGGAACCTCCACTGTAAAACATTCTAATAGTAAATTGAAAATCTCTCTTACCATATATCTATTTTTTACTACAAAACTGATAATTATACACATTAGGGTAAAAACGGACTAATTTGAGTTGAACATTTTTTTGTGTGCGCGCGGCCATCTTGGAAGTGACGTAACTTGGTTGTAGTTTTTTTCCTACAGTTGAGTATGCATGTTCACCTTACACTTAAAAACATTATTATAAACTTAATAGAAAACTTAAGGATGAATCATATTCAAAACTTTTTTATTTTATTCGAGATAATTCTCTTCGTCTTGCAGCTTAGCTCGTGTACAAAATAAAGAAAGTTAATTACACATTCTAAGGAAATATAACAGCGTAATGCTTGTGGGATGTGGCTTAAATAATAATACAAGTAAGCTAGCTAATACGCACGTACCAGTATCAAAACTTGCAACCACTAATATGGGCACTGAGATGTAGCGGGCATCCCCCCCCCCTCTCCCTAAATCTACCGTAAATAAAAGTGAGCCTAATGTTAGCAGCCATGGACAGCTGTTTCGGCTTCGTCAGCGTGGCATAGCTAACAAAACAGCCAAAACAACTGTCCATGGCTACTAACATAAGATTCACTTTTATTTACGGCAGAGGTAAGGGGTAATGACCGCTACCAGTGTGGTCTTAGTGCCCATATTAGTGGCTCAAAGTCAATAATACTAGTTCGTATGTACTACCAACACGGGCATTACAGTATTGCTGTTAGTACGTAAAAGATAGATTAGTAACAATGTTTCAAAAAGCAGCTTGAAATAAGTTAGGTTTGATAAAAACTGCTAAAAACGAAGTTATTTAAAAAACCCAGGTAACAACTACTCGAAAAACTCAGTTCAAAGTTCAAAACTAAAAAATGCGTCAGTGTGTTCTAAAACTGATAAAAACACCTGACTATCCAGCAGGAATCGAATTCATTTTTCGGAAAAAACTTTTTTTACAATTGTTCATTATCAATAAGAGTCCCAAGATGCTTTGCGTTTCCACACACCATTTTCGTCAACATAAATGCCTTCCCCAGATACTGCAAGATTTAGATAACGATTAGGAGTGTTGTAATAGTAATAAACTCTAAGATAACCATGGAAACAACGGTAGCAGTCTATACAAAAAAAATGAATTTTTAGGTAATTACCTCCCCATTTTTGACCGTTGTTCGCTGTAATGACATGTGGGTCCTTGGGTGTTACTGAGGATGGCTCGTCTGTGATAATTAGATCTCCCGCGTCAATCGAGAGAACCTGTCAAGAGATAATTAAATGACCAATCATAAGCCAATGGAAATCATGTCTTTGGCAAGGCCCAAATAGGTCTAACCTTGTACATGAGTGACTAGAAAGGAAGAGATTTTTATTGACGTATAAATGCAGCCATGATTGGTAAACAGGACTTTTCCTCAGTGATTAGACATCAGAGAGCGATTCATTATTGTATGATTGGTTGACATTAGTAGAGATCATGAAGGTAATTGGCCGTAAGAAGAGCAGATGATGATTGTGATTGGTCATTAGAAGAGAAAGAAATGAATATGATCAATCATTCGAAAAGAAGATCAAGAATGCGGTTAGAAGAACAAATCATGAATGTGATCAGTCATGTAAATGTTCTTCCAACTCAACTTCAAGTCAGACTGACGAGGGCCCTTTGGGCTGAAAATATCTTATCGAAAAACCTGTAATCTAACTGCTCAAAAGCTGAAAATAAGAAAAATAGAGTATTCAATGTGATCAGTCATATGTTGAGTGAAATATTAATTTGATTGGTCATTAGTTGAGTGGAACAAAATCTGGTTGGTTTTAAAAAGGGCCGATCATGAATGTGATTGGTGATTATTAGGGTAAATCTTGAACATAAACTACGTAGATAACTTGCTGCAGAACATTGGGATGGATAATGCAGATGAGCTTAGAACAATCATGGAAGACAAGGTGGAATGGAGGATTCGCTTCGAAGACCTAGACAGATGGACGGACGGATGGATGGATGGATAGTTGAATTAGTCAGTCGATAGTTGAGTGGAATATGAATGTGATTGGTCATCAGTGACACAAATAAAGGATATGATTGGTAATTAGTTAAGCAGAACATGAGTATGATTGGTAATTAGTATATCATGGATATATCCGTAAAACGGGTGGCCAGAGGGACAAGAAGAGCAATAACCCCCTCCTAAGCGTTTTGAATCCTTACTCTGCGTACTATATTAGTATATATCTCGAATGAATTACTCAACCTTGTTAGGTTTAGCATTAACTTGTGTCCACGTTGATGCGGGAATGCTCTTCCAATATCGATGATGCTGTTCCTCGCTCTCCATCATCATAAGACCGTTGTGATGTACGCCGTACAGAAACTTTGTGTCAGGATCATAGCCAACGATAGACGACACACGGTGATCAATGGCTGGTAATAAATATTAAGTAAAAAATATTAAAAAAAAAATTGAAATTAAGGCACGTTCAAGAAAATAAATAATTTTTTAAATTAACTCCCCGAAAGAGATTTTTCAGTGTCATAGATTATACCCCGTCCCCCTTCCCTCCGCTAAGAACCCCAAATGGTTTGAAGACAACCAGTTGGCTCTTTACAAAGAACCAATTGGTTGACTACATGCAATCATTTTGATGAACAATACGTCGGCAGTACCATTAGTCAATAAATTCCACGAAAGAATCCGAGACTCAAACAGTAACTTATCGTAGTATCTAAACATCTTAAAAAACTGCAACAACAAAGATAACATTCATGTCTCCATTGTGGACAGAGAAAGGGACGCTTTTAACTAACAAAAAAGAAGCCAGCCTTTCAAGTTTTAAGACTAAGATTAAAAAGGATTTAGGTTTTTTAGAGAAAATTAGCTTTGGAAAGGAAACGTACTTGATAAGTAATAAGAAATCTGATTTTTATTACTTTTAGACACCATTGTAGAATCCATGACTTATTTATATTTTAACTTATTTTATGAATTTTATGTATTTTAATGTAGTTATTTATATTTTAGAATTGTTTTGGTTGTATTTAGTATAATTTAGGTAGGTCTACATCAGTCTTTGACTGCCTTCACTTAACCTACAAATCAAATAAAGTATGTATGTATGTATGTACTTGAGACATTGAAAAGCCTTCTACGTTAAGAAGCTATAACCTATCATTCCTAGAGAAGAAGGCAAAGAACTGAACAACTTATTGTTCTAATATTAATATTATCAGTTTCTTTCCTCTTTTGTATTTCTGGTTTATCTACTCTAGTTTTTCACCCCAGTTGATGCTTTTTTTGGCGAAGCTCAGAACTTTTTTAAAAAAACCTTAACTGTTTTAGGCTGTTTTAGCGTTTTTGTACTTTTTATATAAAGAGGGGTGACATTGTCCCTGGGTTTACGGAAGACAAATTCAATCTGACTACTAATCATCAAGGCTGCATTTAATGTTAGAGAGTTTACAAAACACAACGTGTTAGGTCATGATGAACCAAAGGAGTCTAGAAACTAGCGTCATGCTCTCGCAACACATCCGCTGTCGTTATCACAGCAGCGCAGATTTTGAAAATTCACGACATCTTGACAGCACGGATCTTTTAACTGTAAGTACATGCTTTGAAAATTATATTTTTATAAGACTCAATTACATTGTTCATTCTTTGATCAAAATGTCTTTTGGTTCGCTATGAACCCAAATCTTCCATTATTTTATAGGTTTATTTATTGTGATTGCATGCATGTTTTAAAATGGCACAGCAGACCGGTTAACAGAGCATTTCAACGCGTATTAATAATTTGTAACAGCAAACTGGGAAACACGCTAACTTTTCTTAACCCAGGATGTTCGCTGCGCATCATGGTCTGGAGCGTTCTGTTTCGTAATCTCTATTGTTATCGATTGTGATGGCTATCTTGGTTATTCTATAACACAACGTACCTGTCCAAGTTCTCCCATTGTCATTTGTGAAATAACATGTAGCTCGAGCTTGTTTACTGGAAAAAATCAGAAAAAATATTCTAATGAGGCCAAGAAAAAAAAAGGTTAGCGTTCGTTCTCAGAAATTTTATGTGGTCGTTAGGGAGGTTTTTTTTTTGGTCGGATTTTTGAGGTAAGGGACTAGTCCATGGTTTTGGTCGGATTTTTGATCATTTTGGGGGTGTTTGGTGAAATTTTTTTTTTGGACGAAATTTTTTGGTAAGGGGTTAGTCCATGGTTTTGGTCGGATTTTTGGTCATTTTGGGGGTGATAGGTCACCTTTTTTTTTTTGGTCGGATTTTTGAGGTTAGGGGTTAGTCCATGGTTTTGGTCGGATTTTTGGTCATTTTGGGGGTG
>JAOEHV020210696.1:0-13082 GCA_025447995.2 Isaurus tuberculatus | reverse complement strand
AATGAATTTTACCGTGTTTAAATAAAGATTATTATTATTATTATTATTATTATTATTATTATTATTATTATTATTATATTAATCTTATTTTTAGTCATTTTTCGTTAAGAAACCATATGCCACAAGGGATTGATAAAGTACACAGGCAAAAATAAAACTTACATTGTTCCGCTCTCGTCGATTTTGGTCTCCTGGACATGGTTAAGCTGTTTAGTTCTTGCCAAAGTTCTTTTCTTCTCTGAGTAAACAACAACACAATTCCCACAGGAAACAGCTGTTGTTACTCAGAGACATCGGTGGCTTGCAGCGACTACCAAATTCAGTTTCTGTCAAGATGTTTGACAGAAAACACGTCTAAAATCACAACATTCTTGTTTTCCAACCTCACTTTTGGCTTCTACTGAGCACTTCAGAACCTTAACAAAAACATTTTATTACGGCTGCACAAGATTATATCAAAAGAAAAAAGAAAAAAATTTTATCGGCATAAACGGAAGTCCGCCATCTTTGTTGTTCATTCTTGGGAGCTTTCTGATTGGTTCATTTTTAGCATGTGGTTTGAAGCGCCCTAATTTGAATGCCCGGATCATATTTACCGCAAAAAAATGGCGGATGATGTTCTTCTTTGTTATAAAAGAAATTCCTTTGTGTTTTCTTTGCGATCTGATGGAAGCGGGAACAGTTTAGGACCTAATTTTAAAGGGTTGCGATGTTGGTGACGATAATATGAAAAAATCAAACCCAAATCAAAAGACGTTATTTCAATCTTGGGCAACATGGGGCGAACAACCTTCGTTTTCAGCGACACATACAACAGGAACAAACAGTTCTAACACCGGCCATGATAATCCTTCAAATCAAAACAAGCAAGACTGCTTGTTTTCAGATGGATTTTCAGAGCTTGAAGATGAAGAGGAAGAGTCGATTCTTATTGCTGCAGCTCAGGAAATGGACTCGATCAAACAACCACACGCGAAAGTAACGAATGAAAAAGATGTTTCACATGAAAAACCCAAGCAGACTGATACTAGACTAATAAATATATACAAAAATGTATCAGACGAGGTAGAAGTTCTTCCAGGATTCGACTTAGAAGCAGGAAATGTTTGGATTTATCCCACAAATTACCCGATTCGCGATTATCAGTTCTCGATTGTTAAAGAATCTCTGCAGAGAAACACGTTGGTTACGCTGCCCACTGGCCTGGGGAAGACTTTTATTGCAGCGGTTCTGATGTATAATTTCTACCGGTGGTACCCCCAGGGGAAAGTTGTATTCATGGCACCCACTAAGCCTTTGGTAGCACAGCAAATTGAAGCATGCTACAAGATCATGGGGATACCTCAATCAGACACAGCAGAAATGACAGGTAGTGTATGTCGTGTGTAGACACGATTTTTAAAATGGGTTTTTGGAATTTTTTAATTATTTTATGCCCACTCGTAAAGACTGGGGGAAAATATATTTTTAAAGAAAGCAATGAGATTTGGTGAAAAATATTACATACAATACCATATAATTGCCTTAAAAAATTTTGAAAATTTTTACATGAATTATTTAAAAATCCATTAGGTTTACATACATGTAGGACGCCTAGTATTAATCAGTTAATAGGTAGCAGTTGTCATTAACTCTCAAACTAATCCTAACCAGAGACTATTCCCAACTGACAGACATTTCAAGTTTTTCTCTTTGTCAGTTGCTCTGTCCCAGAGCTAATGGTTGAAATGTCAGCTTCTTGCTATATATACTGCATTGATGGAACATTTCAACCTGGGGTTGATTTAATCACAAACTTGACCTACTCGCCAGCTCAATACAATAGCTTTCTTTAAGATCTAGATTAAACAAAAATGAGAACCTCTACAATTTTCCTTGAGAAAACTTTCAAACTTTATGTTTCTTGTATGTCTTATGAAATGATTTAAGCCTTTACTTCTTTTTGCTACTCATTTTTCATTATCAGGAAACTTGGCACCAACAAAACGTGAAGCACTATGGAAAAGCAGAAGAGTGTTCTTCCTTACTCCACAGGTAATGCAGAATGACTTGTGTCGTGGGTCTTGTGTTGCAGAGCAAGTTGTTTTAATCGTGATTGATGAAGCACACAAAGCCCTTGGAAATCATGCTTACTGCCAGGTATGATAATGTATGTCACTGAAAGCTAGTATACTTGTTCTCTTTTGTGTCTTGATAGCCCTAAAGTAATTATTATATTTATTACTCATAGCCCACAGCCCATTGCTTTCATTTTAATTCTGTGTTGCACTGTAATTGTTTGATCAATTCAATAACTAATACAAATAATTAATGATTAAACTTGATTTTATGACAATTAACTGAAAACCTGACTTTTTGGTAAGTACTATTACAGGAACAGGAATTATCACAGGAAGTTCGACCCATCATCAATTTAGCTAAGATAGTACAGTACAGGCCTGTCAGTGAAAAAGTCAGTAGGTGTGAGATCATTAGTTTGCATTGGCTGACCGAGGTGTGCGATGGCGTGCGGTAACTTAAGTGACTAAAAATGCAACAATGCAGGTGCTTGTACATTTCGTCTGCTTTTTTACCACAAAGGAGACAAACTGTCTAGACTGCTTTCAGTAAAAATAATTGTTTTATGGGTTTTTTTAAATGGGTTTTCATTAACATGATAGAGCTCATTTTTTACGACAACCTCCAATTTTTGAGGGACGACTAAAAAAAAATTTTTGGTTGCCCCATGTACAATGAGAAATTTTAATTAAAATCGAGCCCTGAGTGGTGATGTTTTTTCTTTGCATGTAAACTATGTAACATTTTTTAAATCACTGCTTAGAAAAAGCAAGTTAGAGCAATAAATTATATATTTTAGGCGAGTGATGGAAAATATTTGTATCATAGGTACTTTAAAAGAAATTGTGTTGGTTAGTTGCTTTGACACTAACTAAATGTTTTGAACTTCAGGTTGTAAGAGAAGTGTCTAGCTACACTCGTAATTTCAGAGTTTTGGCATTAAGTGCTACTCCTGGTGATGATCTGAAGGTACTTTAATATTTTAAACAGATTGCTTACAACCCAAAATCGCATAGTTCTATGGTAAGCTTCTGTTAACAATTTTAACCATGATTCTAATGTTCATCAAACCATAGCTATCAGGTTCAAAGTATAATTTTACTGTAAATAGCCTGGGTGAATACATCTGCCTTTCATCTCTCACCAGTTTCGCGAAACCAGTGAGCGACCTCACCCAGGTGAGACGTTCAGTTCTTGTTTGTGGTTCATTTGATATTTACTGTATAATATTTCTGTTCAGGTTAATATTAGACATTTTACCACAAACTTCAATACACATTGTAAGATGTCCTCCAGCTAAAAAATTCTAGTAGTTTTTGCCAGTTCAAAATTTGAACCATGGCTACCTTATTAGTGTTAAGCAATGTCTAACTAACCTATTGCTAAACTAATTCTAGCAACCAGCAGAGGCTTCTTGTGTGCAAAATTTATATTATAATGTAACACAATGATGGTATATGGCTCAGAAATGTGGAATGTGAAGACAGTAGAAGAAAGCATCTTGAAGAGAACAGAAAGAGCAATGATACGAAAAATGTGTGGTGTTAAAATTAATTATATGGTAGAATACAAGTGAGCTCATGGATAGGTTGGGCTTGGAAGAAACTTTCATTGAAGTAGTAAAGAGAAATGGTTTGAGATGGATGGGTCATGTGTTGAGGAGGGAAGATGATGAACCAGTAAAGTGAATGGCATAAGAGGGAAAGGAAGACCAACAACTACAATAATACATGGAAAGATATATGATGAAGAAGGAAAACAGTAAGGTTGGTCTGAATGAGGAGGATGCTCAAAACAGAAAGAAGTGGAAAGAAGGAGTATCATCATGGTGCCAGAGTCAGTGACCCTTCGTAGGAGGGAAAATATTGACTTAAATAAATGATGATGATGATGACAATATGAAACTATATGTATTTGACGTTGTCCTTCTGTAGCATGTTATAAAATGATAAAAATTCAAATGAGGTCTAAAGCTACTGTTAAAAGATCTATTATATAAAGGTAAAATACGTATGAAAATTTCTAAAAGTTTTTTGAAAACTTACAAGCTTTTGCTGATCTACAGCATCATCAGGGAATGAATTTTAAAAAAATGTGACAGTCAATCACGTTAACCAGTTTTTAGAACTCCACAATATTTTTTAAAATTCATTCCCTGATGATGCCTTAGATCGATGAAAGCTCAGAAGTTTTCAAAAATTAAAAGTTTTCAGACATGTTTTACTTTTTATCACATTTAACTTAGATCTTTTAACAGTAGCTTTACTAGGCCTCATTTGAATTTTTAACTTTTACAGTGTGAAACATTCCGATTATCACTTTACAAAATTAATAGTTTAGGTATTCAATTGAATTGTTCTGAAGAAGGTGCAATGCTCAAGACTTTGTGTAAGTTATATAAATTATGCATTTTATCTACTCAACAATTTACTATACTAGAACCTGGTATATGTGCAGTTCTGATTTTTAGTCTTGTTCGAGCAAGTATGATAGGCATTTTCTTGGTCAGCCATCACACAACACAGAGGTCTTGGTTAAGCTTGACATGCACAATGCTGGAAAAAATGAAACTAGTAAAATAAAAAAATTAATATGTTTTTTTTTGTTGTTGTTGTTTGAAGGCTGTACAGCAGGTTATTTCAAACCTTTTAATATCTCATGTTGAACTGAGGTCCGAGGATTCTCCGGACATCCAACCTTACACACATGACAGAAAAGTTGAGAAATATGTTGTACCTTTGGGAGAGGATATCCTAAGAGTAAAGAATGCCTATCTTAAGGTATGTGTGGTAGAGAAAATTATCCTCTATATGCTTCATCAGCAATTGGTAAAAAGATATTATTTTTAATTCGCCTTATATTTTCTTTGGAGTCAAAATGATCAAGAACTTGTTCTTCCCATCTCTGTGGCCTAGGTTCAAACTGTCCACCTTTTATGTGGGCTGCAATTTGGCTGATCGCAATTTGTCTTGGATGATTTTTCTCTTGCATTCCAGCTCTTCACCAAGATCAAAGCAGTGACCCTAAATAATAATAAGAGCTTAAGTCACATCTATCCCTCTCGTAAACTCCAGTGGAGGTGGGGCTGCTGCTGTGGTTTTGTGGCAAAATTGAAATGCTCACAAACCATGCAACAGACACAACTCGAACAGGGAAAAAAAAGAAAAGGGAGTGAGACAAAGAAGTAAAATAATGAATATCATTGTATTAACAATGAACTGAAAATAGATAGACCTTATACTCTGGTCTTGTCATGTAACAAATCATTAGATAAAGAACTCTTTAAAACCATTGGTCACAATAGTTATGACTTTTAAACCAAGTATGCTGAGTAACCATTAATAAAGGGAAGGTATAGGGTCCAGATCCCCTTAACTTTATTTTTTCCTATCTTATTCTGGCTACTCTAATTTTTTGTATCAGGTATTGGAGAGTGTAGTCAGCAGGTTATTCTGCAACAGAGCTCTGTGGCATAGAGATCCTCAAAGAGTTTCCAAGTTTATGCTGCTGAGTGCAAGGGAAAAGTTTCAGCAAAGGATGGAAGGACAACCAGGGGTATGATCCTGTTCAAAAAAATTTGATATTTGTTTGAAATTATGTTAGCTGTAAAAGATTTACAACTCTCGAAATATTGATAAAAAGTAGATTATGGTCAACAGAATCTTATTGTCCAGTTCAGTTCCATCAGGTTGTCAAAATAAGCTGGCAACCGGCGCATTTCACCGGTTACTCTGAAAAATGTGCTGGCTACTCTAAATGCTTGTAACTCAATTTTCAGCATGGAAGCATGACATTGAGGGAATTAAAACTGTACAGTTTAATAGATATGAAAACGAACTTGAAAGGAAAAAATAAATATCTTAGTTTAAAATGGATGAAATTTGAGTGTGTCATGATTGAGAATGTTAGGAACTTTTCACATCAGATCAGATAATGGGAGATCACCGCGATAATAGTAGACTTGCAAAATACGTCATCACGAAGTTCACACATAGAGAAGAGAAGATCATGGCAACCGGCGGTGATGGAGGGGGGTCTTTGGCCCCAGTGCTCCCTACTCTTTTGGCAACTCTGGCTACTCTAAATCATTTTGACAACCCTGTCCATATAGGTTTAACAGATAGCCTACAGTACAGTGTCATCTGTACAGTTTTGATCTAAGCAAAAATAGGTGAAATGAAAATGGGCTCTTTTTCTGTTAGGGAAAGGAAGACTGTCCTTTGTTGACAGTTTTTGATTAGATACAGAAGAAAGTTGACACAGAATGTTGGAGAGTAGTTGTCCATGACTCCTTAAAACATTACATGCTTAAATTAAATAACTAAGTAAACAAAACATTGCCACTTGCTCAGTTAAAACTGAGCTCAGATTCAAGACCATTTAATTTAGGGCCAACTCTAGGCTTATACAGGGTTCTTGTACTGAAGATAGCTTAGAGGTCTAGAGATATCCTCTGAAGGCTTGGAAGTTGTAGTTTATCATTTTTGTTTCTTTTGTTAATTTTCCAGGCCAGAGGTCAAATTGGTGCAGTGTTAGGAGATTTTGCGATGTGCATCAGTCTTTACCATGCTTATGAATTGCTAGTACAGCATGGCATTTTGTCTTTTTATAATTTCATCAAGGGGATAATTGACGGAACGAAGGGGATTGCAAGAGCTAAAACTGAAATCATGAAACATCCTGATTTTGTTGGACAAATGAATGGTCTCAGGGAACAAATCGACGGTTCGTTTGAGGATGACCAAACAAACGAGGGTTCTCTTTTCTCCCAAGTGGTTTCACCACGAAGACGAAACATGCACAGAATCAACCCCTCATTCAAAAGTCATCCTAAGCTGTTGAAGCTTGAAGAAATTGTGACTGAGCATTTTGAACAGTTTTCAAAGAAGGAGCCAAGTACTAGCAATGAGAATTCAGTGAACACGAGAGTTATGATTTTTTCACAGTATCGAGACAGTGTAAATGAAATTACATCAATGTTATCCCGACATGCTCCCCTCGTTAGAGTGATGAGTTTCATCGGCCAGCAGACGTCAGGTAAAAGCACTCGAGGGTTGAAACAAAAAGAACAGTTAGAGGTGAGAACGAAAATAATTGAAAAATTTTTAGTCAATGAGTTGGCTAACAACAACAACAAAAACTTAGAGGCTTTACTAGCCGGTCAAGTACAATTCTAAAGGGTTGAACTAAAGGGAATAAGAATAAAATCCAACGGAAAGAAGCATTCATGAATGAAATAAATTTATGAACAAAAGTTGGATTAAAGATACTCTTAGAAGAATTGGTTTTACCATAACGTATGACACATGAAATGTTTCTAGAACAGTATCGTCGCTAATAGATAAGGAAATTGTTTTTAGCAAAAGGATAGATGTATTTATGGCCCAAAAAGGCCGAAACAGCTGTCCATGGCTGCTAACATCAGGCATACTTTTATATACGGTAGATTAAAGGGTAATGTCCACTACCTGTACCATTGTGGCCTTAGTGCCCATATTAGTGGTTTCGAGTTTGATACTAGATTGTATGTACTAGCTGATAAATTTGTAATTATTATTTAAGCCACATCCCACAAGCAGTAGCTTAAACTTAAATATTGGCTGAATGAGGGAAAGGCCCTCATTGGGTCGGTTCTTAGAGTTAATCGACGTTAAACGGTGACAAACCCGTTTTCTACGGTCCAAAGTACGAAGTATCCAGTTTATAATAACAAAAAATTATTGAAGAACGTCACCAATTTTTTCTAACACGAGCCAGGCACAAGGTCCCAAGGTTCGAAACCCGGCTCTGCCAAAATTTTAACATTTGTGTGACCTTCTTTTCCGCCAAAGCTTATTCAGCTTTCCATCCTTACGGGGTCGGTAAATGAGTACCAGCTTCGGCTGGGAGCCAACCTGCGATGGATTGGTGTCCCGTCCATCCGCTTAGCAGTACAGAAACCGCAGATAAGCTCCGGCTCCGATGGGCCACTAGGTTCGTTAAAGGATTTAGCTTAGCTAGCTTAAGTAGTAAATGGTGCTGACGCTTCGAACGTTTACCCTTAATTCCTATTGCACCAAATAGAGTAGTTCCTTGAAGTGTAAAATGAAAAGCTGAGCGCACGGAGAGTAGGCTCCACGGAAACTTTATACCATAAGGATGATATTATAGGAATATTTGGTGCAATAGCAGGAGTGAAAAGTGTGTTATTTACCCGACAGGTTCTACAACGATTCCGGAAAGGTGGATACAATACTCTGGTGTCTACCTGTGTTGGGGAAGAAGGACTGGACATAGGGGACGTGGATCTGATTGTGTGTTTTGACGCGCATGCGTCCCCCATCAGGCTTATCCAAAGAATGGGTCGAACTGGAAGGAAGAGGGATGGCAGAATCGTGATACTGGTAACTGAAGGAAAGGAGGAACAGGTACAGCGTATTTCATTTTTGTACTTTAATTCTTCCATGTATGTCAAACTAAATCCTTTTTCGAGCCTAATGACCCGGCGCTGCGGTGTCTGTAGTTTTAAGCAGATGAGAGTCTTTGATACCTCCTGGAAAGGAGATCAACCAAAATAAGATAAATCAGGCTCAACATTATTTATGGTAGATAGAGGTGTAATACACGCCACCAAAGTAGTCTTATTGCCCAAATTAGTAGCTTCAAATACTACTGTATGCCTGTGCTACCAATACTTATAATCTATACAGGTTAGCTCTAAGCGGAAGCTAGTAGTCATTTTAAAGTCCTTGTAGATAGGAAAAGCTGAGTCAACTCTGTGGGAAACGAAGGTTAAACAAACATTCAGAGCTTTACAGTGGAAGGTTTGAACTCAATCATAATCGCTGGTAGGAAAAGATGTCATTAACTGCGCCAACCATGCCACGGCCGGCATTTTAATAATTACAAAGTAAAAATACCACTAGATAGCCCTTTGTCAGAGCAACTTCAATTTTTTTGAAACAATAGAACAAGTACCAAAGATACCACCAACTAGAGAAGAATGAACATTAAAAACGAAAATGTAGTTACAGAAGGAATGTCTTGTTTTATTTATAATAATTAGGTATTATTAATTTTTAGATCTACAAACGTTGTCAAAGTAGTAAGAAATCCATCCATAAAGCCGTCAATCAAAGTACCAAGTCGTTTGATTTGTATGAGAACAGCCCTCGCATGATTCCTAGACATCTAACTCCTGATGTCCACAAGATGGAAATGACAGTGGACAAGTTTGTTGTTCCAAGGTTTGTATCGTGATAGTAAAGCTCAAGTTAGTAGAGCCTGTAGTAACTCAATTCTAAAGATTGCACCTTCTCAACAAAAAGTCTTAAAAAACATTTTTTCAACATCCTTAACCAAAATGTTTGGTTTTAATTTGTAGCTACGAACGAACGCTGATGTTGCTGTTTTTCTGCTGTTGACACCTATAGTCATATTTTTACGCCCAGGTCTTTGCAATTTGCATAGCATCTCTAATCTGTTTAAACCAAACTAGCTTCTTCCTCTTTACACTGTCTCATTTACAAAAACATTTACTCTACTGCTATTATCTAGATTCGGTTAGAACTGTAACGACTGACATTTCAGGTACTCGTTGGAATTGACGTTTGGCTAAAATAATTGACAGTGTCCTGTTTTTTCCCTGTTCTCGTAAAAAGGACTCGTGATAATATCACCTTAGCCATTTTGAACATGTTTTTACTAACTTAAACTGTTTTAGTTCTAACGTACTCCTTTGTTTTCAAACCCTTCTTTTTAGAGGCAAAAAGAAGAGAAAATCGGAAGGCAGTAATATAAAGGAACTTCTATCAGTTTCTGATGCTGGAAAGATGTCCGACGGTTTGTTATCTGAAGAAGAGCTTGAATACTGGAACACACACTTCAAATTACCTGATCATGAAGCGGGGCTAACACCTCAGTTACCATTGAAGGGGACCTCGCGTAGGTCCATAACAAATGTTAATCGGGTAGGTCAACATAAATCCCTTTAAACAGTGCAGGGTTCGTACGGATTGTGGAAAGTTTTGAAAACTTATAATGCTTTTTTAGGCAGAAATCTTACCAACTGCACCAACAAACTACGCCGCCATTGGGAGCTAATCTACGATGACTACAAGTGTCCTCTTCAGAGGAGTCGAATACTTTCATCCAATAAATGCTACAGCGCTATAAGCGCCTGCCATAAGGGCAAATAGGCTCGTTGAAGGATTTACTTAGCAGCTACATATAACTTTAGATTCTTGTTTATGTAAACAACTGAAACTTTTGATTGTATTTAGGAAATGAAACCATTGTCGCTGACAGAATGGATGCAATGGCAATCAGTTCCATCAGTAATAGGAACCGTAACACACTCGCGGAAAACGCAACACTTAGTTCAGTTGCTTGAATTTATCGAACTGCACAGTGGTGAAAATGATGATAGCTATGATGCAGAGATGATTGCGTTTCTTAATGAAGACGACATCATAAAGCCTGACATTAGAAAGGGTTCTTTATCTGATGGAATCGAAGAGCAACGTGAAAAAGGTGAAGGTAAATCGAATAAGAAGATCAGAAAAAAGAGGAAAAGACTTTCCTTGGAGTCAGATGAAAGTGATTCAGGACAACAAAGCAAGAAAAAGGACAAAAACAAAATTGTTGGTAATTATGATGACGACACTTGTTTAGAAAAGACTTTAGAGGAACAAAGTAAAAGCAAGTTAAAACAGTCTTCAAATAGGAAGAAAACAAAATCCAAAGAAAATCGCCAAAATGTTGAAGTAGATTTTCACCAGCTTTTTAGTGATGGACAAAGTGACGAAGACTTTGATATTGCTTTGCATTCAAAATCGGTTTTTGATGAACCAAAGTCAAGAATTAACACATCTTGTTCACCAGTTCCTACGAAAAGTTCGTTGTTTGGTCAAAGTTCCATTGTTATCGCTCAACCAAAGGACGATGGACTAAAATCCCCTGTTGCACCGGACTCTGGTACGTCCTCGCTGTTAGTTCAAGAAAATCAACATGAAAACAGTGCTGAACTTGAAACAACGTTAATATTAAGTTCTGAAAACTCAGACAAAACGCCTGGTAAGAATGTTGAAGAAGAAGGAAATAGAGATTCCGATGACGATTTGGTAGACCTTCTTCCTCTTGTGTTTCCCCTGAACACACACTGTGTTGCTGGTGGTGAGAATCGTTTTCCTGTATCTGCAGGAGATGTTATTCCAGTTCCACCCTCTTTAGATTCCTTAGCTAATATAAGCTCGTTCTCTCTAGATGCAAGTCATGAAAACTTGGATTCTGGAATTAATTTAGAGAGTAAAGTGAAAAATTTTGAAATTCAAGATATTGAATTCCATAGAAGAAGCAAAGTAGTCCATCAAAAACAGAACTCCAATATTGAAAATGAAAATTTGTTTCTGGATGACGGGTTATGGGATAATTTTGAAGAAGATACAGAAAATGAAATCGCTTGTTCAAAAAAGCAGTTTGGCGAGATGACTGAAAAAGAAATACCAGACAGAATGGGCATAAGTCCCTTTGGTGCAAGTGATGACCTTGACAAATGTACAACTGAGAAACAAGCAAATAAACTAATGTCTCACAAAACAGAAAATATACAATTGAACGGTATGAACAGTGCTCTTTATCAAGATGATTTTTCGAACAGCTTTGGTTCTGAGATAGTATGTGGCACACCTGCACGCAAACCTGAAATTTGTGAAGAAGATTTTGATTTGGGCGATCGTTTCTCCATCTCTGGTATAAGTGACAAGGAAATGTTTGAAGCTGAGCAGTCTCAATCATCCGTTAACAATAGCTCAGACTCCAGTTGCGAATCTCCAGAAATTGACAGTAGTGCTCCAATGCCCAGTCTAAGAACACGATTAAATGCACAGATCCCCAGACTTGATTATACTCCAAATGTTTTTGATCAAAACGAAAACACTTCAAAAGATTTAGAGAATCCAAAAACGTTAGATAAGGGAACATCTTTTCCTAAAACTGGTTTACTAAAGGCAATATCTAAGTTGAATGCTTTGAAACATCACTCAAAATATCAAACTGCATTAACTGGTGCCCAAACGTCAGACTATACAGGTGCAAAAGAAGTATACAAAAGGCCGAATCCAGGTGTTAATGTACGCTCACTTCCTAGTTTAAAAGTAACTTCGATAACGAATATGATACCAACTGGGGAAAACATTTTAGATACCACTAGAAACTTAGACTCTGCTTCTGAACTTCTAAATACCCCAGCTAATATTGAAAAAGATCTATCGACGCTAAAGAGAAACAAATTTAACCACAAAACAAAAGACTCGAGGCTAAGACTTGACTCGTATTCCAAAGGTACCAATTTTCAAAAAAGATCATCTAGAAAAACGAAGATCTCAAGTGTCATAAACGAAACTGGAGGTGTAGAAAAGGATGACCTTGTTACTTTTGATGAAACTAATGAAGATAAAGATTCAAACAATGAGGATTTAGTTGAAAATGACGTTCAAAGCAAACTAACTTTAATGCAAAGAAAACAAACTTTTAGTGAAGAATCTTCGACTTCTGAAACATCACCCAAACTCAAATTTGAGGACGGTAGCGTTGTAGCTGTAATGGAGAGCGAAGATGAAACTGAAGAAGAAAATGAATCACCTGTAAAGTTTGCACGTCCAAGAAACAGGAAAAAATATCCCCTGTCAAGTCCTTGTTCACAAGAGTTAGAAGGTTTGAAAGAAAACATGACTAACAAAAAGTGTTTCAACTTGAAAAGGTTACAAAAAAGCGCAGCCAGTGAGGATGAGTTTGAGGATCATGAAAAAGGTATGCTTCATGGATACAAAAACACCTTAAATAATAATTGTGGCCGAGTTCATATGACGGATCTTCGAGGTTTTGTACGCAACTTAAATGGCTATAAAAGAGAACTCTGAAAAAGTTCTCAGTGTCAGTGAAAGTGCTGGATATTTACCTCGCCGCTTAGCGGCTCGGTAAATATCCACCATTAGCATATACCCAACCAGCGAATAGTGCTTTTTGCGCGCTCTGATTGGTTCCCT
>JAOEHV020210596.1:0-13083 GCA_025447995.2 Isaurus tuberculatus | reverse complement strand
CATGCCGCCATCGATCGTTATGAGGAAGAGCAGCCTTTGCACGAGGCCATGGATACGTTCATAGGAACATTTGGGACCAGTGGATGGCCAACAACAACAATAACAACGACAACGAAGGTGAAGAAGCGATGGAGGTGAGGGAAGAGACGAGGAGGCACCGATGGAAGAAGAGGACGAAAACGTTACTCTGCAACAGGGTGCAAGTGTGTTTTTTTATTTTTATTTTTCTTTCTTTATTTTTTATTTTTTCTTTCTTTCTTTCTTTTTAAGTTTTTAATTAATTAATTAATTTATTTATTTATTTATTTTTTATTTATTTATTTATTTTTTATTATCTATTTCTTTTTTCTTTTTTTCTTTTGGATAGGTCTACCTTCCCTCTTCCAAGTGAACTTGGGGCCCTTCGTCCGTCGTAGTTGGGTTTCCACGAGCGTGTGTTCCGGGTGCGCTTACAGCAAAATCTGGCTCGCCGTCTGGGCCAAGCGCATCTGATGGAGGAGTTGGCCTCAGCCCTTCGTCGTGTCTTCGACCAATTGTTAGATCGACGGGACATTCACAACCTGGACAGGGTTTATTTCAATCTGGCGTCCAACCGGTCGAGCTATGCCTACGAAGGTTGGGGATTACGAGCAGGGGAATGGCGTGAGGGGACCGCTCGAGTGGAACGCATCTTCCACAATCTGTCGATGCTGCTCAACTCCAACCAGCAGTTTGAGATCGACGACAGTTTTACCTTGTCGTTGGTCCATGTGGAAGGTCCGCCGCGTGGAGGAGGGAAACACAAGAAATATATCCCTGGGCAGATGTCGTACAGCAAGTTAAAGGCTCGTAAGACCCAGTCCGTCCACCTCATCCGTCGAGACAACAACAACTTCTGCTGTGCCACCGCTTTGGTCATCGCTCGAGCTTGTCCCCTCAAGAAGCCCATCGGTACCGCCGCCGTGACCAGCGAACTCGGAGAATCCTCGACGAGGTTCAGCGGTTGCAACAGCAAGCCGAGGTTCCTTTGGGTCAACTGTGTGGACCTCCGGAATTGGAACAGTTCGCCCGTGTCCTGCCTGAGTTCAAGCTCGTGGTGGTGGATGCCGATCGGCCCTACGAACGCTACGTGTACGGGACGGGCAGCACCCTCCTAGGACTATTGAATTCCGACGGACACTAAGACGCCGTCACCTCCTTGGCAGGCTTTTTCGATCAAACCTACTTTTGTGGCCGTTGCCTCTCCCCTTACGATTGGGAAGGACATCATGCCTGCACTAACAACCCCGACCACTATCCTTGTTGCTTGCAGAAGGTTGTCCTGATTTTCTGGAGGCGCGACACTTCTGTTTAACCTGCCGTATATCTTTTTACGGTCCGACCTGCCTCCAACGCCACGCCACCTTCACCCGAGCTGGAAAACCCGCCACCGATCCTCGAGATGCTGTCTGTGCCACCATCCAGCGTTGTGGCAAATGTTTCAAGCTGGTCAAATACCGGACACGGGATCGAGAGGGTTATCGTTATGGCCATGCCGAATGTCCATCCTGCCACGGCTTACACGATCCTCGCACGCACCGTTGCTACGTGCAAACGTACGACCAAATCCTAGCCAGAAAGCAACGGGAATGGGAACGACGTCGCCAGAAGGCCCAACGACGCCAACAACAACAACCTGTTGCTGCTACTAACAACAACAACAACTCGCCGGATGCCGAGGAGGAGGAGCAGGAATCTTGTTTAGTCTTCTTCGACATTGAGGCCATGCAAGTCCAAGATGATGAAGGAGAAACCACCCACTTCCCTAACTTCCTTATCGCCGAGACCAACCAGTCCGACACCCCCAAGATCTTTCAAGGCACCGACTGTGTCACCGCCTTCCTCGACTGGTTGGATGAAGAGGTCGCCCACTCCGACGACAACCAACCCACTCCTGTCACCGTCCTGGCCCACAATTTCCAGGGATACGACAGCTACCCTGTCCTGGCCGCCTACCTGCAACAAAAGAGAGATTTGGAACAGATCCGAAACGGAGGTAAGATCCTGCAACTCAAAGTGGTTTCTATCCGTTTCATCGACTCCATGTCCTTTTTATCGATGGGTTTGGCGGCTTTCGAAAAACCGTTCGGTCTCACGGAACTGAAAAAGGTTTTTTTTCCTCATTTCTTCAATACACCCGAGAACCAAACGTACGTGGGTCCTTTGCCGGACAAGGCCTTTTAAGGTCCTCACACCATGAACGACGAACGCCTGAAAGAATTCGATCAATGGTACGACATGTTAGTCAAAGACCATCCGGATTACGTGTTCGACCTTCAACAAGAACTGAAGGACTATTGTCATTCGGACGTGCGTCTCTTGAAAGAAGGGTGCCTGCGGTACATGGACACCTTTCAATCCATGACTCATTTCAGCCCTTTCTCCAAAGTCACCATTGCCGCGGCTTGCAATTGGGACTTAAGACGTAATCGTCTTGAAGCCAATACCATTGCTTCGGAACCGGTGACAGGCTGGCGACGTCACACCAACCATTCGACGGTCGCCATGGAATGGTTGCTATGGACCGAACATCCTCTCCGCCACGCTCGCAGTAAAGAGGGAGAATTTCAGGTCCCCGACACCTGTTACAGTGTCGAAGGCTACAACGCCATCACCCACACCCTGTACGAATTCTACGGGTGTTATTGGCACGGTTGTCCGACCTGCTTTCCTCAACGGACCGAACGCAATCAGCAATTGTACAGGCGTGCCATGGAAGATATCTATCGAGCCACCATGGACTGTCAACAGATCTTGGTCAGTAAGGGCTACCGAGTAGAAACGATATGGGAGTGCCGTTGGACCCTCAGTAAAGAGAACGACCCAGAAGTGAAGGCCTTCGTCTCTTCTTTGGGTCTTCCACCACCCCTCAACCCTCGCGACACCTTCTTCGGAGGAAGGACCAAAGCCGTGCGTCTCTACGCCAACGCCGAACCAGGTCGACCGATCGCCTTTTACGATTATACCAGCTTGTATCCTTACGTCAATAAGAACAAGCGGTATCCCATCGGGCATCCTACCTTCCTCTATCACCCTGACCACAACGACATTTCTAACTACTTCGGTTTGGTGTTTTGCACGATCGTACCCCCCTACAACCTCTTCAATCCTGTCCTGCCGTACCGCTACTCCAACAAGTTGACGTTTCCTCTCTGTCGAACGTGTATGGAAACCCAAATCGATCTCCACCTAGTGGACAAAACCCCCTTCTGCCCTCACGATATAGGACAGCGGGCCCTGACCGGGACCTGGTGTACCCCCAAGTTACAAAAAGCTTTGGAACTCGGTTACCGTCTCCTCAAGGTGCACGAAGTGTGGGATTTTGATGACGATCGACACGACCTCTTCGAAAAGTACGTCAATACCTGGTTGAAACTGAAAGAAGAGGCCAGTGGGTTTCCTTCCGATTGCGTCACCGAGGAACAAAAACGTCAACATTGTGCCGACTACAAGCGTCATGAGGGGATCCGGCTCGATTACGATCGCATCACCAAAAACCCGGGTCAACGTACCGTGGCCAAGCTGATGCTGAATTCGATGTGGGGCAAGTTCGGGCAACGGACCAACAAGATGCAGGTTCGTGAATTTACCCGTGCTCAAGACCTGCACGCGTTTCTCGGTGGTGGCAAGTATGACATTCGGTACGTCAGTCCTCTCACCGAAGAGCGGGTCGAGGTGCATTTCAGACTCCACGAGTCCATGGAAGACGTGTCGCCCAACTTAAACATTTTCGTGGCCTGTTTCACCACCTGTTGGGCACGACTCCGTCTCTACGAAGCCTTGGAGAGACTGCAAGACCGAGTGCTGTACTTCGATACCGATTCGGTCACTTTTTACAACGACCCCAGTTTACCTTCGTTGGAGTTGGGACGTTACCTGGGCCAATGCAAGGACGAGCTGAAACCGGAAGAAACCATTGTCGAATTTTGTTCGGGCGGACCTAAAAATTACTGGTACCGCACCTCGTTCGGCAAAACCGTCTGCAAAGTACGGGGGTTTTCTCTCAATTGCGTAGGAGCTGCTCAGCTCAATTACCAACTCCTTTGCGACAACGTTCGCCTCGAAGGAGAAGACCCAGGACTCGAACCTCGAACCACCACCGTCACCGAATCGACTAAAATCGTACGGCAGGCTAAGACCTACACGTTGACCACCCAAGAACGGCATAAAGATTACCGCCTCGTGTTTAATAAGCGCGTGTTGGACAGGGAGACCTACGTCAGCTACCCTTACGGTTATGCCCAGGCAGCAGCAGCAGCCAAAGGTTAAAAAAATTGTACAGAGACAGAACTTTGTATTTTTTAACTTTTACTTTATTTATTGTACATAAAAAAAGAACATTGTAAATAGTTTTTAAAGTTCTTGTAAATAAAATGTTCATGTTTTTTTTATTTTCCATAGTGTTTGCGTAATTCCTCCTCTCCGGCATTGAAATAGTCGACGGCATCCTCTATCGTGTGAAATACGCAACCCGACCGTTTGATTCTGAACCACATTACTTCAGTGGCGTCCAATAAATCATCAAACTCTTTATAATCTGCTTCGTTAAACACCCAATCCATAGCAGCTCTCAGTTGGTACCGAACGTCTTCGTTCGGATGAGACAAGAGAGGATCAAACAGTTCCACATGATCTAGAGGATCCCATAACATTAAATAATGGAGCAAATCTTTTTGCGTTTTAGTCTGTTCTTCCTCTGATGCCTTTAAATCGTTTCGTTGGCACAACGCCGACCAACGGGATGTGGTCTTTTCTTGTTCTTTCTCTGCAGACTTTTGGTTCATGGCTTCAAGGTCTCAAGGCAAATGAAGACCGCTTACCAAATCCTTTCTTTTTGAACTGGTTTCTATTTTAGGAGGGTGACGTCATCGTCTGGGGTTATTTTTAGCCCACCCATCCCGACGCTTCCTAGTCAGGTGATCGTCTGGGTTATTTTTATCCACCCATCGCAGCGCTTGGTTATGACGTCATCGTTTTTTTTCTCTATATAAGACGCACCACCGCGCTCATTTCATACAAGCTGAGCTGCCACCAACAGCTCTTGGCTTCAATCTACCTCTCTCTCTTTTCTGGCTGCCCTTTTTTGAATCGGCGGGGGTTAGCCTTTCTCTCTCTTTTTTCCACTGGAGCATGCCTTCTGGCGGCCTGTGGGCCTACACACACCCCCCAAAATAAAAAAAAATAAATAAAAATGAAAAAAATTAACCCCTGACCACCCTTCCACCAAAATACATTTTTTTAAATATAACCCCCCTGACTACCCCTCCAAAATCCTTCCCAGCCCCCAATCAACATTTTTATTTTTTGCATAAATCAATCTTCGGAACCTCCTCTTAGCCAATCAGAAGCCAGTATTCCTCTTCGGAAAATCGATAAATCTTCGGTATTTTAGGTAGAAACGCATCTACATGACTACTGTTTTTGTTATTCTAACTTCTAAAACGAACGTCACGATATATGTAACACTTTTGGATATGGTTATCTTGTATCCCTCTTTGAAACCCTGTTGTCTTCACAACTGAAAACAATATCACTTTACACCTTACCTTTTTCCCATATTTTGCAGTTTCTTAAAACATTTCTCGAATGCTATAGGTTTATGTGCAACAACAACTTCACTAAACTCTCAGGAAGACCTTTCAGAAGAACGCCGAACTCAAAATCAACACTTTCACGAATGTAAGATAATTGAATCGTTTGGTTCCTTTACATCATATATAGTTTTGTAACGAGAATTTTGCTGCTTTTTCATTGGGGGATCAGCTTTTGTGCCCTTACTATAGCCTTGATTATGGTTTCCATCGCATATACTAAACTGCAGTTCCTACTTCCTAGAGCGGTAAACAAAGACCTCCTGTTAAGGGTTATTGAAAAACGTGTTAAAAGAGCTGTAAAAAGTGGACGCTAAAACCAATAGAAAATAATTTAAACCAATATTTACAACAAAATTCAAACTTTGAATTTGCTTAAGGACAGCTTTGTTTTACTATTAACTTTGTTCCAAACACCATTTTTTGTACCGACATTACGTTTAATGTCACTATATCTACTTTAAAAGGGACGAGTTATTAAAATAGTGATAGGTGGTGGAAAGAATTTTGGCTGGCACGAATAAAATACCAATTTTGTCTAAAATTTCCAAGACAGGAGAAATTTTGGTAACGTATCTTTTTGAAACATGCTTGACTAGAGTTTACATTAAACTTCTTCACTCGAACGCGTTTTTAAACATGAATTCCTAAGGGTCCGAGAAATCCTGGAACACGTTGTTAAAACCATTTAAAACACACTTTTGCTTTTTATAGTTTATATAAAAAGAGTTTTGGGCGGTCTTAAGGCGCAAACACTGGTGGTCTATTTGAAAGAACAATGAACTGAATTCCCTTTAAAATCCTATGACGAAATGAAATATTAACACTGGATTTTTGAACGCCTAAAGTGTGCGAGCCGTGTATAAAATGTGTTATGTAACGAGTTATTTTGAAGTCACGATCACAGGATTTTTGGCCTTGGTGATCTTTTCTATGTCCTGGCATGTTCACAAGCATAAGTTGTACGAATTCTTTTTTTTTTATGCCTATAAGTTTCTTTCTAGCTGATAATGAAAAGCTATGAAAGCTCACTAGATAAAGTTATTAAACTGCCTAGTCTTTTTAGCTTGAAGAAAAGTGTAATAAGTGCTATTAGAGAGTTCCTGAACCTCAAATCACCAGACAACAAAAACAACTATATTTACCATGCAACATTCTGATCAAATGTTTAATTTGTTAACTAGTACCAATGATTCTCATTTCTTTCTAAAGCTACCTGTTTTCCAACAACATCACAAAAATCGAGGGAGAAGTTTTGTTCGACCTGAACAACTCAAATAAAGTGTAAGTTTTAAAGCTTTCCCCATTGCAACAACGATAAAATAAAAAAGATAAAACATTACCACGATTCAGCGACATTGATCAAAAGCCCTCAGCATATTCAACCAATCACACCCCGTTATCCATATAAAGGCGGAAAAAAATCGTGCCAAGGTAGCACGCTCAGACGCGCGTATTTTTCTGCTTTAACATCTAAGTAATGTCAGAAAACTCAAATTAAGTTTGCTCAATTACAACTAATTGTGAATCATATCAACATTTTATAAATGTTAGTCTTGTAAGCCTAGACACAAAATTACAAAATTAGTACCTAAAAAATCTATCTCGAATGTTTGCAAATATATTTTTATAAATTTCCACTTTCCCTTTAAAGCTATAGTCTAAATATTATTTTAAACATTGTTCTCTAAATATCTTAACCATTTTGTTAAAGTTAAAAGCAAGCGAAGGAATATTCATTACTAAGTGTAGCCATACCAAAAATCCTTTCTTTTTCGAAAATATCCTTGCGAATCATAGTATGGCACTAACATTAGCAGCTTCTTTTCTTTGACAACTGCGTTTCTGTTTTTGTGATTATCTTTAAATTTTGATAAGCTGATATTTTAGTCACCTTTGGTAAATCGTTATGGTTGATACTAACAATAATTATTTTTGTAGGGTGTTAGACTGTAAAAATCTACAAGAGCTTCCATATACAAGACAATACCCTGAGGCACCAAAAATGTAAGTTAAAAACTTGGTCATAGTGATATAGATATAATATCGTAGATATAGGAGAAGAGATATGGGGGGATTATTTCAAATACATGACTCCACAATAATTTGATTAATCGTTGTCTGCAATAGAGTGCGAAAGCTGCCACTTTCTTCTCAAACAGGATCAGTGTTTGAGGAGATTAACGGGCAGTTCAGTATGCAACCTTAGCTAAAAAAATTTGAAAACTACACTTAAGTATTCTAAAGTTATAACAGTTGTATTTTACTCTTGCCAACAAATCTTTATGTATTCAATAAAGTTGCATTTTTTTCAATTGAAGTTTTAAGCATGCTATGAAGTCTCCAGGGCCGGATCCAGAATTATGAAAAAGGACGGTGAGTGGGGGAGGGGTGGGCAGGCGTAATCACCAGCGGAAGAGTATAAGCTCCAGAATCCACAAAACCCCAGCGGACTGTACACAATAGAATGAACTAATGTTTGAACTATTATATAATATTATGTTGGATTGCATATAAATTGCTAATATTAAACTGAACTACAAATTGAGGAAAGCAGTGACAAAAACTGTTATCAATCAAAAATATTGTTAAAAACATTAGGGGTCACTGAAAAATTTACGATTGAAATAAAGTAACTTCCTTCAAAACATAGGGGGAAAATTACTCGGTGCTGATTGGCTCACGAAGGAGGGCTTTTTTCTTTAATTGAGGGCAAAATTACTTAGCGCTGATTGATTGCTGGTTTGCGAAATATGTTGTTTTGGCAACAATAGCTTCGCAGTTTCCCGAAGTTGATGAAAACGGAATTAGAGATTTAATGTTTTCTAGTGAAAACGAAAAAAAAACTAGAAAAAGTACAAATTATTGGATTAACGTGTTTCAGAAGTGGGCTGCAGCAAGGAAATTCGAACAACGCCTTGAAGAGTACGCGAAAGCGAAGAATTTTGCCCTCGATGTCATAAACATGTAATCGGATGGTTCCTCGAAAAATTAAGTATTAATTTCACTTGTGTTTGCAATTTTTTTCCAAATTACTCTCGTCGCTCTGCTACCTGGGCAATTTTGGAAAAACTTGAAAACACTCGTGAAATTAATCCTTAATTTTACTCGGCCCCATACGATTACCTATACTAATAACAAGACCATTCTTAAAATAATCAACAACCTTATTTTTTTCAAAATAAGGTTGTTTTATAGCTGAAGAAGGTTTTTGTAATCAAGGAAGCTAACAATTGTGATCAAACGGTCATATTTTCTGCAAACTGACCAATCAAAACAGTAAATTGTAGTTTCAAAAAGGATAGCACGTGAGAAAAGTGTAATGGCTCTTCAAAAACAATCCCTCAACTTACATAAAATTATAAATAACCCTTCTTGATCAGCATATCTATAAAAGTGGTCACTACTAGTATATATATTATGTTGAATTGCAGGGGACTGAATGGCCGCATTTTTGAAAACCCCTGTATTGTCGTTTATTTTGGAATGAATTTGGTTTACATGTTTCAAAGGATTATGAAATACCGTCAACAAACATATCGAAAAATCACTTTAGAAAGTGCGGCTTCCACCTCCGGCAATGCAAAAATCACGAATTAACCCCAAGGGGATTGACAAGCAGCATCATTTTTGGATGTCCCAAGGCATACAAATCAATGATTGGCTTAAAATCCAATTCTGTATTTATGTAAAAATATATTATCAAAGCACTCAGGCGTGGCTCTTTCATGGAATTGCGGTAGACATTTTTCACATATCGGAGGGCATAATTGGCCCTTCCAACAGCATTACCTGTGGCTGGGATGATAAAAAGCATACACAGGATTACCAGCACAATTAAGAATAGCTTTTCGACCCCATCATAGGTTTGGTTTTGACTTTTCAGTTACCTATGGCGTTTCCATAGCCTCGATATCTGAGAAAAGGATGACAGGCTTGGAAGGTCATCACCAAATTGTCCCACTATATCGTGCTCATCCTGTGGTATTATGATTGGAGAGAAGTTTTTATGCTTCTACTGCTGAGGAATTCCTACCCTAAAACTTGTCCTCCAGTTGGCTGGTTATGCGATAGATGAATGGGACAGCGATAGCTTTCCTCCAATATTGCTCGGGTGTGTCTGCTGCCATATGGGACTTCATTGTTTGTCTTCCCGCTGTCCTTGTCAAATCTAAGGGAGACTTTTAATCCGTAGCTTTTTCAAAAAATGTCTCATCTTCATAATCTTACCTCCTCATAACCCTGGACGATCTCCATGTTGGTACCTTTCAGTTGTAATGACTTCAAGGCCTCGGTGAAGCCCATAAGGTGTCTGCACACTTGAAACACCAAAAAATATTTAGCCTCATTCAGCATTCCATATTGTATACATCTGGTACATTGGGTGCTTTTGAAAGTGTCAGATTGAGTTCATGAGATGAACAATGAAGACATAAGGCTTTTTAATTCCTGGTCTTCTGTTGAATTATTTTGGCACTCCCCTTCTGTTTTCCTGCCATATTCCCCGCTCCATCATAGGTCTAAGCACAACAATTTCCTGGATCAAGTCCAATTCTTCTTATACAGGCAATAATGACATTTGCAATGGTCTCACCCCTGAGATTTTCCCCCTTCACGGACTCTATAAGTCGCTCAATGGGTCTGTTGTTTTTTTTTTTTTTGCATAGCGGATGACAATGCCCAGTTGTGTCAAATATGCGTTGTGATATGACTCGTTCTCATGTTGCCTGACCTACTTTACTATTTTGCTCTGAATGAAGTTCCTGATGCAGTCCAAAAGTTCATTCCGAGTTGTTTTTGAAATGTTAGTGAAAAAAACTCCTAAAACAAAAATCATACATATGGTTTCGTAAATGACATAAATACAACAGCGAAAAAAACATTAAAAAGGTTAAAAGATGGCAAAATGTGAATAAAGGGACAGTCAAACCAATTAAAGCTACCATCTCACATTTTCCGAGAAAGGCGAAGAACTCAGATGACGATAAGTAATTCGTCTGCCAAAAATAGGAGGAAAAGGGGGGGGGGAGAGAGAGAGATGGGCGTACGCCCCTCACGCCCGCCCTTGGATCCGGTCCTGCTCCCCTATTGAACTCTTGTCAATCATTTAAATAAAAAGTAACAACTATAACCGAAGCACTATTTCAATGCAATTTTTAAAAACCCTGATAATTGATGCATTTTAATTTAATTCCTTGCGATTGTGATTTAGATTTGAATAAAATTGGCAATGGTCTCACCCCTGAGATTTATTATTATTATTATTATTATTATTAATTTAGTAGAAATGACACTGTTTTATGTTATAGTTGGTTTACAGAGTATGTTCATTCTATGGACACCATTCGCTGAGAAATAACGACTAAATTGATAATTTTCGTTTTGAGTGATGCATGATTTGAAATGTTTTTAAAAATAAAGTTTTCGAAGATTCCGCAACAATTTGATAACTGTAAACTTAATTTTTTTGAAATTTTTCCCTAATTTGTGTTTTTGGTATCAAAATGCATTAATGATTTCCTATTAAAAAAGTAAATTTTCATCACTTTTTTCCAGCTTTTGCTTGTTTTTGTGATCATTTACTTCATGACATGTTTTATTGTCTAGATAATATAAGGCTATCATAATGTTTCTAACAGACCTAAAAATGGTTGTTTCAGTGTATGTGCTTCTGCAGACATGGAAACTTTTCCTGACCAGCGGGATGAAATCGCCATCGCTCTGCAACGGGCAGGTTTTGAGTGCAACAAAAATGCAGCGAATAAATCTGACTGCAAACTATGCGCAGTTGGAAAACACACTGTTGGGCTAAAACATTCTATCTTTAGCCTTAACACATGCGTCGACTGTCCTGCAGGTGACTTTCTTTGTTCTTCTCAACAGAAAACAAAACGTTCTAATTTCTCTGCAGTGGTAAATACAGTAGTTAAAATCAAATCCTTTTAGAAGCCAACACGCCCATGGGCTACGTTTATCTTTGGTTCTCGTAACGCATCAGAGTCATGGATTCCCCCTGGACACTAATCCATTACAGGGTATTTACCGAAAGTGCCTTAAAAGCAATTTTTTACTTGATTGGACTCAGAATTCCCTTAAGTGGATACTGGATCCAGAGTTTCTTTGAAAGGGTTTCGGATTCCTTATCACTGGATGCCAATTTTTTTTGGCTTGAATCCAGGTTCCTTTGACGTGATTTCAGATTCCTTTCTTTATTTGGGCTTATTCGTCTACATTTTACATTCCATTGGTATGACTACGGAATCTTTTGACTAGATTTTTGATTCCCTTGACTGAATTCTAGTAGGTTCCCTTTGCTGGATTCTGCAATCACTTGACTGGGTTCAAGAGTCCCTCTAATGGCCTTGTTTCCCTTGATGGGATTCTGAATTATTTTGACCGAGTTCCCAATACCCATTGACATGATTCTAGATTCCCTTGAAATAAATGTAGATTCCCTTGACATCAATCTGGTTTCTTTGATGAATACAGGTTTCCTTTTACTGGATCTCGATTCCCTTGATCGGATTCTTGATTCCTACAACGTGATTCCGAATTTCCTTGACTGGATACTGGAATCCCTAGAGTGGGTTTTTGAATCCCTTAACCGCATTCTAGAATCCGTTGAGTGGATTCCAGATACTCCCTACTGGGCCCCAGATTTCAATGCCTTAATTCTTTATTCCTTTGTCGTGATTCTGAATTCTTTCAACTGGATTTTGGATCGCCCTGTCTTGATTCCAGATTCCCTTGACTGTATTCTTGATTTAGTTGAAAGGCTTTCTGGATCTCTAGATGGATTGCGAATCCCTTGAATGGATTCTGGATTATCATGACTAGATTCCCGACTCCAAAAACGTTGAATTCTTGATCTGTTGATGCTGAACCCTTTATTCTAAGCTCGAGATTTCGAACTAGGAAGGGGTAATAACCTATTCGTTTTCAAATCATCTTCTTTCATTATTAATAGCTATTAACTGTTCCATTCTACTTTCTGGTGTTTGTAGGAGGTTTCTATCAGGATGAGATGGGACAAATTAGTTGTAAGAGATGCTATGTTGGAACGTTTGTTCATCCAAATAACGCCCCGGCCACTTCTCCGACCCACTGCCGCGCATGTCCACAAGGTGATCTTTTATTCAATATATGCAAAAAGTACAATATTACATTAAAGTGTATATGACAGATTTTTTTTTCTTTCTTATTTTGTTTATTAATGTTCATAAAAAAGGAATATTAATTTGAAAATGACAAGAAAGTTTTTTTTCCATGATTTTTAGCGCCCGAAAGACGCTAAATTTTACTTTAAAAATTGTATCAGGGACTGGGGCGAAGTTTGGGGTCGTGACGTCAGTTGGTTTGCAAACATGTGTGCCTGGTCGCTTAGTTTCCCTTTGTATTGGTTAGCACTAAATTCCACGGACCTACGGTAGGTGGGCCCGAGGCCTCTTATCGGTCAAAGAAATTATTGTACAAG
>JAOEHV020210503.1:0-13083 GCA_025447995.2 Isaurus tuberculatus | reverse complement strand
CAAACACAGTTAGCTCTGTTTCTATAGTTACTGGGATAATTTGGAGTGGTGATGGTTCCATTGCTCGCAGTGAGATCCTGCGGGGTACTACTGCAAACTAAAGTTAACAACAAAACAATAATTACTTTAAGTCTTACTCAACCAAACATTATTTTAATGTTTTTATTAATACTAGTGATGTCAATAACTATGATATCTGAAGTTTTTTTTGAAAGTGCTCTTCTCGTGATATCCCATTATCTAACAATCTCTGATACTAAACAAAGTTACTTGAAATAGCAAATCTTATATTCATCTCATATTTCATTTCTAAATTTGACAAAATGTCGATTATTTAAATTTATATGTTTCTCTGTCTAGAAAATGCATCAGAGAACAGTGCAAAACAAGTAACGTAACTAGGGTCTCACAAAGTCTTGCATGACTAAAATATAACTGTTCCCTTATTTTTTGTTACGCTAAAACTTTTTTTTTGATTTCTAATGCTAAACACTTTACTAAGTTTATTTTAAGGCTTTCATAATTTTTCATTGTAAGAAAACAAAGGAAAATCATAAACTTTGTTATACTTAAGGACACGCCTGGACATTGTCCAACGGCACCAAGGGCACCAAGGGCACTAATTAGGACAAAGAAAAAACATCCTGATTTTAAGTGGAAGCCATATCTCACTGAGTTCCTTACATAACAACTTACAGAAAACTTGGTTCTAAAGGTCGATTGGTTCATGCTTACTTTGAGGTCGTGTAGTAGGAACAAAAACAACACTAAAACGTGCTTTGAATCCTCTGAACGTATTGCTGCCATCCGACTTAAACTTTACGAAAAGGCTCCGGCCATCAGAGGTGACTGGCCCTGGTTTTTTAACACCACAATACTTGGCAATCGAAGGTGAGCTGTCTGTAGGCCCGTTTCGAAGTTCCACTGAGTCGTATTTGCAACGGGAGTTACCTTCTAACTGAAAATCTTCAAAGGTTAACTGGACACGATGTCCAACTGGTGCAGTAATTCTCCAAACACAGTTAGCTCTGTTTCCATAGTTACTGGGATAATTTGGAGTGGTGATGGTTCCATTGCCCGCAGTGAGATCCTGCGGGGTACTGCTGCAAACTAAAGTTAACAACAAAACAAAATCACTTAAGGAGAAAGGAATGTGGGCATTGACATAATATCTCTTTAATTGGCCGATTTTATAAATCTTTTTACTACTAATTAGTTTTAAAACTTACTTAACTAAACATTATTTAAATGCTTTTATTAATATTAGTGATGTTCATAACTATATTATCTGGAAATATATTTTTGAAAGTGCTCTTTTCGTGATCTCCTTTCATCTAAATTATTTGATACTGACCAAACTTATTTGAAATGAACACATTTCGAACAACATTCTTAATAACACAGAAGTTTAAAAATCTGACAACACGTGTTTTAAAGGTTTCATTTGTTTGGTCGTATAGAAACATCAGAATTTTATTCTTAATAGATACGTATGGGAAAACTAGAATACTATGGCATATTTAGCGTGTTAGGACATAATATATTTGATTTATAAAAGGATAATTGGTCTTTATGTTTTGTCCTTGGCACACTTCAATTCGAGTCTTAGTCTTTAGTGTGACCCCACTTATTAGTAGTTCTTTAGGCTTGGTTATTGCTCGGGTTAATTGTCACGGTCATAAATCGACAAAACTTCTTTAGAGTAACATGTACGGTTTTTCCATTTCACGCCATTAAATTTGTCTTGATTTAAGAAATAATGCAAGGCCACTTAAAACAATAAGCAACAATTTTACATTGAAAAGCGCTTTTTAGAGCTCGTCGAACTCAAACTTCTTTGCTCCATAAAAAGAAAAAGAATAATAAAATATCTTTAGAAAACCAGAGGAAATCACGTTTTGGTTCACGTCTTGAGTAACGTGACTTGTTAAGCCAAACAGTTGACTATGAGATACTTTAATACATTTCTTTTTTTATTACAAAGAGCGACAAGTATTGTATAAAATGCAACAGTCGTTGCAATGTCCAACAAAAGTACAACTATATATACCGCCAATAGAAATTCAATTTAAAGTTTTTTATTTATATAATTTACAGCAGGATATAATTAAACAGTCTTAATTCTTCTTAATTTCTACTTTAGATAATAAGTGCAATAAATATATCATACCTGCTGTCGGTGTTTCCGTTGTTGGTTTTTGAGTCAATGGAGTATTAGGTGCTTGTGTTGTAGTTAGCTGGACTAAGTTCTCAGTAGTTCCATGCACTGTTGACAGTTAAACATTGACATCAACCTTATAAGTTCAAAATTTTTGATAGACGCACTTTTTATGAGTTTGAGTCTCGGCTCTGTCGAATTTTTGTGTGATCTTCTTTTCCGCAAAGCTTACTCACTTTTCCATCTTTACGAGGTCGGAAAATAAATACCAGCTCCTATCTAGAGCTTACATCTGCGATGGATTAGTGTCCCATCCGAGGGGAATCAAGGATTTACATATATATTTTATGTCTGTTCAGTTATCAATTACACCCCTCTGTAAAAGACCCACCGAAACCTGACCTACTGGAAATTTTGCCTCTACCCAGCGGATTTTTGGCCTACCCATCGCCCAGCGAGTTTTCTGAATTGACCCAGCTGGTTTTTTTTACCTTCCCGACTGCAAAATCCGAGTACCCAGCGTGTTTATATTTTATGTCTAGTACGCGAAGTGGAGATAAAAAAAGATCACATTTAAAAAATTGTCTAGCCCAGCGAATTTTTCTAAAAAACCCAGTGGAAATTTCGATCTCGGTGGGTCTGTTACAGAGGGGTGTTCAATTCGCTTAACACTACTGAAGAAACCGGAGATAAGCGCCGGCTCCCATGGGCCACTAGGCTCAAAGGGGTTTAATTAGCTTCTTATAAATGATATCATAATCATTTTGTCATAAATTAACAGCTCAAATTTCGCAGCACCAAAACACACGTCTTCTTTGTTACTCCGGTCGAAAAAAATGTGATTTTTTACGTTAATTAAAGCTGATATACAAGAGCTTTTTTTTCTTTTAATTTTTCTCGCTACTTAATCACGAAATCTTTTAAATTTTTTTGTTCTCTTCTTGAATACACGAAATATTTCAAGATTTTTTTTGGTTTTTTTTTATTTATTTATCTATTAATTTTGTTTTTTTTTCCGCAAAATCTTTTAGCTGATTAACAAAAACTGCTAATTCCATAAACTCACAACTTTGTTGTTGGCTTTTTTCCCTTTCCTTATTCACTTTTCTGTTGTGGTCATAAGAAAAAAACGCATTAAAATAAATTTGTAAATAGATAAAAATCTCTATCGTACCTGAAGGTGGAGTAGTATAGGCTCGAATAGCAACAAATGATGCCAAGAATCCTTTGTACGTTTGACTTCTATCCGATTGAAACTTTACATACAGGCTGCGGCCATTAGAGTTAACACGTGGTGGTATGTTCTTACCACAGTATTTGCCTACTAAAGGGGCGTTGGTGCAAGAACCGTTTCGGATTTCCACTGAGTCATATTTGCACCGAGAGCCACTCTCTAACTGGAAAGTGTTGAAAGTAAGTTGAATCCGAAAACCTTCCGGTACGGTTATCTTCCAAATACATTTGTTTCTGTTTCCATAGTTACTGGGATAGTTTGGATATTGTCCCACTGGGTGCTGTAATTTCTTGAGGAGTACTACTGCAAACTTAGGTGGAAAATCAGAGTCTTTCAAATGTTTGTAAATAAATACTGTTTAAAACGATTTAAATCAATTTTACCTGATGTCTGAATTCCAGTGGTAGGCTGTTGAGTTACAAATGGTGTACCTGGTCTTCGGGTAGTAATGGGTTCGACTGGTTTCTCAGACGTTTGAGACGCTGTTGACAGTGAGATAATGGTATTCTTCATCGACAAGCAGCAAAGCCAAACAATAAAGAGTTATTCAACTATTTGAGCTTTGGAATTTTTTTGAAGCTAAAAGGCGTTTGTACATGTTTAACAGATTCTTTCATGTGCATGCAGTTTTCCACTTGAACATGATTTACGCTTTGCTTAGGAGTCTTGTAATATTGCAAATGATTTGTGTTAAAATAGGATTTTTAAAAGTAATATGATAACTGGTTGATTAATTATAATGCTTCTTTTCTTATTTTTTTTAATTTTTACTTGTTGATTTAGCCTATAGATTTCTCTGTCTTCCCCCCTTTTTAATAGTTTGCCTATACACAGATCGTGTTTTAGGAAGCAAACCTTCATTTCTTCCTCTATTCTTTTTACTGTGGTTTTTTCGCTCCCATTCTTAAAATCCCTTTTTGTCACTTCTAAGGAAATCATTAAGAAATTAATAAAAAGACCTACCCTTGCTAGCAATAATGGTTTTGTAGAAAGCTTGGACCTAATTTTCCCATTGTAACCATATTTTATCTTTACTTGAAGGAAAATTGGGTTTGTTGAGTCTGTCACTCAATTAAGCATGTACGGCATGGTTGGCGCAGTTGGTAAGATCTCTGCCTTCCAGCCACAAGGTCCCCGAGGTTCGAGCCCCGGCTCTGCCGAAATTTGAACATTCATTTTGTGTGACTTTTTTTTCCGCCAAAACTTACTCAGCTTTCAATCCTTACAAGGTCTGTAAATAAGTACCAGTTTCGGCTGGGAGCTAACCTGCTATGGATTAGTGTCTCTTCTAAGGAGAGTCAGAGACTAACATCCGCTTACACCTACGGAAGCCTGGAAACCGGAGAAAAGCGCCGGCTCCATGAGCCATTTGGCGAGTATATTAAGGATTAAACCTTGATCTTAATCATGAAAAGCAATGAAAACTTTTTTCCCCTTTTTTGGCCCGCACCCGAATTATATCATTTTTTTAGAAAAGTTCATCAAGGTAAAATTTAAAGTTTTCAATCCTGCGAAATCTCAAATGTTTTCAGTACTGGCATCAGCTACACTAAAATCATCCGTTATATAATACCGTAAAATTAACTTTTTAGTAGATGTTAATCGGTTTCATACCTAAAGGTTGAGTAGTAGTCGAGGGGACAGCTATGAAACTTGCCACGAATCCCTTATACGAGAAACTACCATCCGACTTAAACTTCACGTACATACTCCGGCCGTCAGAGGTGACACGGGGAGGTATTGTAGAACCACAGAACTTGTTTATAATAATGGAACTTTCTGTTGGCCCGTTTCGTAGTTCTACTGAGTCGAATCTACACCGTGAATTGCTTTCTAATTCAAAGTTGTGAAAAGTAAGTTGGACACGATAACCCTCTGGTACAGTTATTCTCCATACACAATTAGCATTGTTTCTATAGTTGCTTGGGTAGTTTGGGCTTGTGATGGTACCGCTGTTTCCTGTAAGATTTTGCGGAGTCGGACTGCAACCTAAGATAAAAACAATAGGTATTAAAAAAAAACTTCCCCGTAGTTTTCATGCTTGGAAAGATATCTTGTTGAAAATATCAAAAATGCAATAAAATTGTTTTACCTGATGTCTGTGTTCCCGAGGTAGTGTTTATTATTTGCGGTGTGACTGGCTGGATAGGCAACCCAATTGTTTGATTCACTGTCAACATATTTGTATTAGTATAAAAATATGATTTAATTTGTTAGTTAATCAGCTATTAAAGCGTATTGAAGTTCGCGAATCAAAGTTGAACATGAAAAAAATGGTGTTAAGAATTGAATTTTACTAGAGCGTTAGCCTTTCCCCGTAAACATATTGTTAAGTATTCGATGAGGAAAAGAAAATCTAATTGAGGCCATTCAATTCATCGATAAAAAAAAGAAAAAAAACAGGAACAAGTGTACACGTTGCCTAGTCATAAACGGTAAGAGATTTGGGTGACAATAATTTTAATCGTGGCAGATTTTAGTTAAAACAATTGATAGAAACGTTTTTAGCCGTTTTTGGTAGACCTATGATTGACTAGATTTCACAGCATGTTTCAACTCTCTATATATTCCAATCTGAAAAGGGCTCAATAGGTGCAAAAACATGTTGGTAGAGGAAGTCAATTGACCTTTTGACACCATAAACAAAAGATATAAAGATATATAAATTGTGAATAAATATTTAATAGAATAAATTCGAGCGACAGGGCTTGGTCCACTTTAAACTCAATGTCAGTTAACTAGCTGTTCCCTTAGGGGTAAAAATATTTTAATCGAATTAAATCCACTTTAGATATACTTAACCAATATTTTTGCTTGAAATCCTGATTCGCTTTGGTTTATAATCCGGTGTGGAAGCGGAATATTTGTTTTTAGTATTCAATATTCAAAAGTCAGTATTCAATATTCAAACGTCAATATTTAATGTTGAAACCTCAATATTCATGTTTAAACTAAATTTTCAAGTATTCAAACTAAACTTTCAAATATTCAAACTAATCTAAACTCAAATTCATTATTGCCAGCAATACTTAGTTTATTAATTTTGATATATTGTGTATCAGTATGGGCATTTACGTATCCTACCAACCTTATATCGAATTATAATTCTTCAAAAGAGGATCATAAGAATTATTTCCAAAAACTCTTTAAATACTCATGCTGATCCTATTTTCAAAGATCTTGAGGTATTAAAACTTCCTGAGATTAATTTATCTATTTCATATAGGCAAGTTTATGTATCTATATAAGAAAGGCCTTCTCCCAAAGCCAAGAGTATTTAAAGAAATGTTTTCAGTGACAAGTGATATTCATTCTTACAATGCCAGAAGTTCTAAAATGTTTTATGTATTTTCAGCAAGAACTAATATTCGATCATTTGCTATTCGTTTTCAGGGACCAAACTTTTTCAGTTCCTTATATTTAGGCAGTAAAATTCAAAACTCGGCTTCTATCTCACTTTTTAAATCTAGACTGAAAGCACTTCTCCTTAGCTAAATACATAGATGCTGGTTTTGCTTTTCGTCGCCCTTTGTGATGTGATCGAGTGTTTGTATCGTTGCTTTGCTTGCTTTTTTTATCAATCTAATACTATAGTTTTAATAAGACCTCACGATACCTACATGTGTAATATATTCCTTAATGAGGTAGCTCATGCGAATAAGCCTTGTAGTTTTGAATGAACGTCCTCGCCAGGAAAATTATAAACCTTCCGTAATAATTTGATATATTTTCTTTTGAACGTATATGTATATTTTTTTTTCTGGCAAATAAAGAACTTGAACTTGAACTATAGCAAATGGTATCTTTGCTAACCAAGCACTTTTAAGTATTTAGATTTCCAACTGTATGCTGTACGATCCGTTACACAATTTTAAAATCTCGAATAATTAAAATAAGTAAAGAAAAAGGCTTACCTGATTGTGTCAAAAGAGCTTCGTCGGCTGTAAAAAAGGGAAACATTAGAAACCCAAAAACTTTTCGTAACCATTGCCTGAGCCCCCAAAACAAACGCGTTATTTTCCGAGTCACTTAAAGATTCGACTTATTTTCTCTGAAAGAAGTCTCAATTGAAAGCCAATATATTGATTAAACTTACCTGAAATTACAGCTAGAAATACGAAAAAGCACCACCACATGTTTTCTGGTGCTGATGAGTTATGTGACTATTTTTTCATGAGAACTTGAGTATTTATACTCGATGCATTATATTAAAAACATTCACAAGCATTTCTAATCAACTTCCATTCACCATTGCTTTCTTCAGGAGCACAATATTCTAAAATAGAGTCATTACTTATTTAAATTTTCCGATAAGGTTGCCACCATATTTTCACATATATTTTTTTCGTTCTTTCTTTTTGCTTATAACCTTTCATTTCAAACTCAATCCAATCGGAAAAAAAAACCTGAAATACCGTCTTTATCATATCAACGTTTTACGATCGCTTACTATTTGAATTTAAAAGTACATAGTCACTATGTATAGTGAGCACTAAAAAATGGTAAGTTAACCTGTATGGAATTATTGAAAGCATATTTTTATTGCGAATGGACCATTCATTGGCACAGTATGAAAAAGATAAAATTGACCTTTCAAATTATATAACTGACAAATTTAACATCTGTGTTTTTTTTTAATCATTCTTTTTTTGGTCATTTGAGATAGTTCAACTCGCTCGTTCAATCATTTTAAACTTTCGAGAGTTCTCCTCTTCAAACTAGTTTACGATTACGATCAGATTCATATTTTTTGTACAGTTGTCTAAATTCCATTGATTAATGCAGCTGTAGTTGTGATTTATCAGTGCACTCTGTCCTTAGACCTCTTTCAAAGTTTTATGAAACAGTTGATTAATTTTTTTATCGCGAGAATAAGTTTGTAAAGGTAATTAAAATGGATTTTTCCATCCTCGTTAGATCTGCGTACCTTTTGAAAATCGCCCATTATGGGGGGAAAAATCAATCATTATTTATCAAAAAGAGCTACAGGGAACTTTGAAAGAGTCGATGAATAGAACTTAAGTGTCACGATATGCATTACATGGTCGAGTAAAGTTTTAACATCTCAGTAAAGGTTGTGGAAAACTATGCGTGCGCTGACAACGCTATAACTTTCTTATTTTTTAAAAGCAGATTCAATATGTTGCCTTTTGGCAGGAGCTATAGTGATTTACAAGTCAAGCATTCTTACTCGAAACATCCGTTCCTTTCACGACAAACGGAGACCATGCATCGTATCATAAACCCTGAATCGTTTAGTGCACGCAATTGCAAATTATAACTGGTTTTTCAAGGGCGTTTGCGATTTTCTTGACTATGTTTGGCTTATAGCTTTTTCAAGACGTTTGAATCAAGTCTGGGATGTCCCTTGCTTATAATTGTACAGAACACAGCATATTGGTCACAGCAGGTTTTAATCAATAAATGAACAATATAGCACCATAACAAATCATGATTGGTTTGATTGAATGAAAAAAAAAAGACAACAAAGTTACAACCGTGTTTACATGAAGATGATTTACAGCTCCTGCGTTAGTTGAAAATAATAAGCTATCAAGAAAAACTGAAGTCTAAAAGTGGTGAACTACCTATACATCGCTATTTTTCTTTTCATTATGACTTATAATTCAAGTAAAGGTCTACAATCTAAAAACATGCTAAGAACAAGGCTGAAAAAGGATGAAAGAATATTCTATTTCCTACATTACAGAAAAGCAGTAAAATAAAAGTTCTCGGTTCATACTCGTCCCTTCAAAATCACTTTTAATAGTGGCATCTAAAATGTGAATTTTAGAAACGAAATTTATAGATATGTGTATATAGCTAAGAGCGAACCGCGTATGTCTTTTGATAATTATAAGATTAAGTTTCAAATTTATGTTTGACTAAAGAAAATTTGCATCCCAGTTTAAAAAAAGTAAAAAATATATATAAATATTTAGGCATACATTGTCAAACGCTTCTTCCTTTTACTGATTAGTGATTTGAACCGGCAACAAGACCTTCGATATATCAAATACTGCCGCTATACTTCACAGATGATCTTGTTTATAAGCTAGTTGTGGCTAAGCTAAACGTAATTCTTATGGATTAGTTCAAAACATTGAAATACTGTTCTCTCATTAAAATTTAAAAAAGATTCGTAAGTTTTAAAACATAGCAAACGATACTGAAACTGTGTCTCTTCTTTACAGTTTTAATGTTAAAGGTTACAAATAAATTATTCCCAAAACAATTCGCAATTTTTTTTCCTCACTCTTTTACAAGGGGTAGAAGGTACTGCAGTGGTTTCAAGGTAGATAACCTATAAACAAAAGAAAAAATTATAAACCTATCAAAAGCAGTTTTAGCTCAGACATGTCAGTCAAAGTTTTCGTATGCGCGTCGTAGCCAATCTATGTCGTCTACATAGCGCTTCCACATCCTCGGTGGTTCTGGGGTGGTGGCTTATACTTGTTCTTCAAATACTTCCATGTAGAGGTTTGCGATTACGGCGGAAATAGGACTTCCCATCGGTGCTCCTTCCTGCTAATAGATGATAATTGAAAAACTGAAAAAAGAAAATAAGTACTAAGATATAATTTTCTTTTTCATCTTACGTTTGGTACTTTTACAAATCTCTTGACAAATTAGGTTTACAAAGTTGTCACTGTAGGTGAATGTATTGAAACAAGAGCCTTATAGCTTTATGTTATTCTGTTAAGCCCTCTCTCATTCGGCTCTTTGTGAGTCAAATATTCAACTCGGCGCTGCGCAAATTAAATTATTGTCGATTCTCTCCTAATGATAATGTATGCAATCAAAAGTCGGCTATCCGATTCCATGCGGAGAAAACCTCCAATAATATACACACCTACAGCATGTCAGCACCCTTGAGAAAAATGTCGAAAATTATGAAAAAAAGATTACTTTTGAAGTCTTTAGATTTCTAACTTGGCAAATACCGCCGTAAACGAACGCAAACCAATCCCTCGAGATTACATGCCATGAAAGATCCTGGGGAAAAAGCAACAGTAGATAAAGTAAAACCAAAATTTGTAATTTTTAAAAATTGGGGTTTTAAATCTGTTAGTGGTTTATAACTTTTTATTTAAATCAGTTTACTCAATATTAAGTAAGACTCCTTTATAAAATTGCTGAAAGAACTAGAGAAATGCTTTGCATAACTTTGTTGTTTTTTCGGAAAAATTGACTAATTCGAAAGTCAAAGCTGTCCCGTATACTAGCTAGTAGATAGGATTATCGGTTATTGGCAGACAAAAACATAATCTAAAAATTATATCGATGTTCCAAGACATTCGAGTAATAAGGTTGTTAAAGTTTTATGCATTATTGAATTTGAATTATCAATTATATACGCAAATTTATATAATGGAAAAATAGAAAAGACGAATACCTCTCAACTTTAATCCACAGAGGACATATCTTGGTTCCCTGGTGGGCACACACGTGACATAATCACTGAGATCATAACATAACTGTTTACACAAAGTAGCTGGTCTTTTGTGCTGTGCGTTTTGTTTTCGTGTTTTGGAATTTCTTTTCGTGTTATGGGTTTTCTCTTCGTGTAGTTGGAATTTGTTTTGCACGTTGTGGAATTTGTTGTGGGTTTTGTATTTCTGCTTCACTACACAACAGACAAATAAGACCCATTTGGTTTATTTTGATGGATCAGGCTTGACTCTTTGAATATATATTTGAGTACACAATCTGCATAACTATATGTACAACTTGTGATCACTGCCGGATACGAAAAACCAAAAACCCCGTGGGAAAAATGGAAACGTATTCCCCGAACCAATGCAGTGCCACGTTCCTCCGAGGTCTAAAGGATTCCTAAGTTTACAACCTTTTACATCCCTCTACTTCCATGATTTGGCAACATCTTAAAGTGATAAAATTACAACAGTAAGACAAATTATTATATGAAATTTTTACTCGAATTGCTTAGGTTGGAGTCAGAGCCTAGATTGATTTAACATGTGCTCTATTCATCTAATATACTAAAATTTTTACCCACAATACACTTCCTCTAATTCGAACCCAATCTCTACTGTTGACACCGTGCCACAGAAATATCAATTTCTGTCTAATTCGTTCTAAATCACTCAATCGCCAGAAATTACATTTTGTGTTTTTCTCTTGTGGGCCACCGTATTAACATGTGTTACAACTCGAAATATTTAGCAGCATTGTTTTTTTTAATCGATGATAAGCCAGTTTTTATGAATAATAAAGCAATTTTGCTACCTAGTTTTCAACTTTAGAGTCTGGTTTTCATCTTTTTTTTATCCCTTGATCTTGATGCTAATATCTTATCCATTAATGGCAAGTAATAGTTATATTAAACTTAAGTCAAATGTTCTTAAAACATCTTATGTACAAATTTTGCTCATGAAGATACAGTGTAAGACATTTTAGTTTTATTGATCCTCATCAGTTTTAAAGCAACAATCGATCTCGACGGACTGGAAAGGGAAGGTTTGTCCTTTCTGTGCTTCGTTATTAAATCCTTCACTCTTTTGTTAACAGAGAAAGCAAGGCATATCAGCAGCCCTGGAAGAAAAAAAAAAGCCATAAAGCCAAAATTTGAAGTATAATTGAGTACTTTTTGAATGACAACCTAATCTGAAGAACCTTTAACGCAATAGGAGAATAATTTATTGTATTATGTTGTGCATGTTGTGTTGTGAATTTGTTTTGTATGATGTTGTGTTGTATGGCGTCCGTTGGAAATCCTTTGAAATGATAGAATAATAATAATAATATTCATTCTGTTGCTCAACTCAGGTGATATAATACCTTTACACACTAAAATTCAAGCTAATAATTAAAAATCTTCGACATATAATCATTACAACATAAAAACAAGTTTCGTCCATTCAGACCTCATCAGTTTGTACATATAATCAAAGAAACACATCATGTAGCCTCTAATATAGTGTCCTAATCAAAGTGTGGACTTGGTGTATTACACACCATTATACGTCCTTTCTCTAAAATTACACAATAACGCTTGTGTGAGGGATATTAACGTGATTCCATTCAGTTTTACTATTGATCAGCTTCCCCGGTTCTACTCGGCCGATTATTACCAACTCTGTAATCTGTCTCAGAAGAGCGTCATTACGGAATATCCCCGTCACATTCATAGTGAACTTAATAATAATAATAATAATAATAATAATAATAATAATAATAATAATAATGATAATAATAAATGTTTTTCAGAAAAACACAAGGAGCAAACGAAAAGAAAGGCAAAGTACCCAATATCGAAAAATTCGAAGACTTTTGGGCTGGAATATGGGAAGATCAGACCCAAACTCCACACAGAAAATGGATGAACACAGTTGCGAGAAAATTGCGAGAGAAGGTCGTAGATGTACAGGATTTTGTCATCAACAACGAGACACTAAAGAAGGCAGTGAAGAAAAGGAAAAACTGGACTGCGCCAGGGATAGACGGGATACAGAATTACTGGTGGAAGAAGTTAACAGGAACATGGAAAGGAGTGACCAACTGTTTCAAAAAATGGATGGAACAGCCTGAGGAGATCCCTACGTGGTTAACCCAAGGTCGAACAGTTTTACTGCCAAAGACAGAAGATATCAGTAACGAGACAAACTACCGTCCAATAACATGCTTGAACACTGTTTACAAAGTTTTCACAGGGCAGATTGGAAGCTAT
>JAOEHV020210408.1:0-13083 GCA_025447995.2 Isaurus tuberculatus | reverse complement strand
GGAAGGAAGGAATGAGACGCGATTTAGTATCTCTGAGATTGTCACACACACAAACCCTAACTAATAACACAAACTCGGAGGCTAACGAGTTGGCTATTTTATAAACTACAGTATGGACGCAGGATTTTGTTCTACGGTCAACAGGGTGATGCAACAATATCCTCAATTTTCCAAGAAAAACACCGTGAAATCCGAGCAAATCGTGCACTGGTTCTATTGAGGTTACAATAAGACCAACCACGTTATTACCTTATCATTATTACTCACCAATTCTAACATGGATGCCACAATGTGGGGGTCAGGAACACTGCCTGGCTGAAGAGCATTGAAAAAGAATCGCAGTCTCACCATACCAGCTCTTAAAGCTGACACGTCCACAGGTTTCTTTTCCACCTCTTGAACAAAGATGTCTATCTCTTGTGCTGCCTCCAAAATATCTGTTGTTTGATCTTGATCTTTTCTTCTAAAGTTTGCTTTCAACTGATTAACAAAACACACGAAAGGAAAATGCTGTAGGAGACTAAACTTTCTCAAAACTGTATATGAGAAAGAAGCATGGAGGGCAAAGGGAGAAAACAGGAAAAAGGGCAAAATAGGGAAAGAGGAAATGAGGAAAAGGGGAAGCGGGGAAAAGAGTAATCAGGAAAAAGAGGCAGCGGGGAAAAGAAGGAAACAAGGAGAAGAAGGAAAAATTAAAAATAGGAATCGGGAAAAAGGAGAAAATGGGAAAAAGAAGGAAACAGGAATAAATTACAAAAATGGAGAAACAGGTCTAGGATAGATAGAGAACACAAGAAATAAAAGAGGTGAAAATTAAGGAAACAGGGGAATCTAGTTAGATGGTTTCAACAGAATGGTATAGCAAATACTGACAAGTAACCTAACTAACCCTATAGTAGGCTAACACCTCGTGTGCCACTTTTTTGTTCTTACCAGTTTGACGTCATCTGTGATCTATTACTGAACTGACGCACGTTAACTTGGAATCTATTTGTTAATTAACGTAGTATAAAAGCTAAAGCTTAATCCTTATACGAGCCTAGTGGCCCATGGGGCCGGCGCTTATCTCCGGTTTGTGTTGTGTTAAGCGGATGAGAATCCTTGACTCCCCCTGGACGGGACACTAATCCATCGCAGGTTAGCTCCCAGCCGAAGCTGGTACTCATTTACCGACCTCGTAAGGATGGAAAGCTGAGTAAGCTTTGGCGGAAAAGGTCACACAAATGTTCAATTTTTCGGTACAGCCGAGGAATCGAACCTGGGACCTTGTGGTTGGAAGGCATAGATCTTACCAACTGCGCCAACCATACCGCCATAGTATATCAGTCATTTATTCACCAGTTTTGTATTTCTACATTTTACTGACTGATAGATCTTCACAGATCCTACGTAGCACAGAATTTCGTACACGGTCTTTGCATAACAGTCTTTATAATTGAGCGAAAAACTACAGTCTCTGCGACTTGGGCAATTTTGGAAAAAAAATTAAAAACACTCGTGAAATTAATCCTTAATTTTACTCAGCTCCATGCACTTACCTATACATATAACACTAACACATCCGAAACAAAATGGCAGAACAATAATTGGGCCCAGGGTCGCGTGACTCTCAAAGTAAGATCACTGGCCACCAAAGTAAACAAGCCTAACAATACTGGCGTTCGCATTCTTGTATACTAAACAGCGGCGCAAACTAATCAACATCACAACGGGCAGTCTAACAAATTTCTCATAACTACTTGCTCTTTGGGCAAACGCAAAAAAATTTCTTAAGTTTTAATTCTGCAAAGACGGAATATTTTGTGGGACTTGAATTAAAGAAAAACAAGACAGGTCCACAAAACAAAACGGAACAATTGGAAAAGTTAAAAAGTTAAATTTTAGAACAGAGAGTACATTGAATAGAAGGAATAAAAGCAAGAGAGACAAAAAGGTTAAACTAGGTACATTAAAAACAAAAACGTAAGTTAAAGAAGAAGACATCATCAGACTTACCTGGAAAACTTCTTCCAGTTTTCTTCTGCTGCTGTGACTTTTACTTAAAAATGTTCTTTTCAGGCTTGAAGTTTTTTCTTTGCTTGCCTCTGTACTCTGATCATATATTTCATCTTCTTCCACATCATTTTCTGCTGAACTTCCTTGGAGATTTTTCTTTCGTCGATTTCCAAGACTAAAAATCTGCCATAACATAACAAAAAAACACTTTAATCTCTAGAGTTCTTAGTTTTGATTACTCGAACAATTTAAAGTTTTATGGGATCAATGCCAATTACAGAGTGAAACTTGAAGCCTTTTTGCCGTAATAAAAAAACTAGGTGTGCTAACGAAGCTGGTTGGAACGTCATTATCAATTTTACAGTAACTTGAAAACATTAAAATATCTAAATTAAAGAGATTCATCGACATTTATTATTTCTTTTATTTTAAGACATTAATGGACCACCATGTAACCTAGCTAGTTAAATTCTTTTTCGAGCCTAGTTACCCATGAGGCTGGTGCTGTAGTGTTAAGCGGATAAGAGGCCCTGACTCCCCCTGGATGGGACACTAATCCATCGCAGGCTAGCTCCCAGCCGAAGCTGGTACTCATTTACCAACCTCGTAAGGATGGAAAGCTGAGTAAGTTTTGGCGGAAAAGAAGGTCACACAAATGTTCAAATTTTGGCAGAGCCGAGGAATCGAACCTGGGACCTAATGGTTGGAAGGCATAGATCTTACCAACTGCACCAACCACGACATGCCTATTTAACCTCTTTAACATTAAAAGCAACAAAATCTTGAAGCTAGGAAAATGTCTGCACTTTTCAAAAACTTGTTACCTTTTGTTGAAACACCATCGATGAAGTTTGCTCTAGTTTTTTTTCAGTAAAAGTTTACCTCTAAAAACAAAATACAAGATGAGATGCCACAGTCCAGAAATACATTCCCTAAGATCTAACCTTTCGTTTTGTTTTAGGAGACAAAGCATCTTCTGTCGATGATCCAATAACAGTGACTTTTCCACTGAAAGATGGATTTGGCCGTTTCTTGATGGTTTTAGGAGTGACGATTGATGATCCTCTGAAACTCACTTCTCTATCAACTGGTCTGCCTGTGGTTGCAGAAGAATCTGCTTTGTTCTCATGGGTTACCTGGGCATTTTTCTTGAAATCTTTGAACGCACAATCTTTCAAACCACTAAGGGCAACTTTCCAAAAGATACCTCCGTAAACTTCTTTAATGAATCTCAGCATTTGTCTTAGCTCCCCATAAAGGGTCTAAAAATGAAATGTAAATAGTAAAGCATGTTGACCTAAAAATAATGACGAAAGGTTAAACTTATTAACTATTTTTAAAATTAATATTCAGAGTTCAAAAAACTTTTCACAATTTTTTATTTTTTTTTTTGGGGGGGGGGGTTGAAAGTAAAATAAAAAAGGTCACAATTTTGAATCCCGTTGAAACCCTGCATAATTATTAGACTTCTCTGTTCCATTGAAATTTACATATCACTGTAAAGAACAAACTCTGAACTCAATATACCTACTTGCAATACAAAATCACAAAACCTAAACAAAAAATCTCAGACAATAAACTCTTTTGCCATGTCTAACTAAACAAACTAAAAATTCGAAACAAGTTTAAAGTGCCTATGATGCCATTTTTTTACACATTTGGAATACATAACGTTTCAAACGGAAAATTCCAAAGTTTGAGTTGTGTAAGATAAAAACTGGCAATTTTATACGCGGTTTAAAATGGTTATTTTGCCACTTAAATGTCACAGGAACTGGGTCGAGTGACGTAACGCAGGAGACACAGCGGCGAGGTTCAGCTTTATTTTTACTTTGATTTCAGAAGTTAAACATGTCATTTCTTTGTGTTTTGGCAGCATTGCCCATTGGGAGTTCCAGCAACAAAAAATCTCCACTTTCCCTCCTTTTCTGATTCTCCTCCATACTAAAAAGTTAGTTTGTGTCCCCTAGATTACGTTAACAAGTTAATGTTATGTGGTAAGGTATTTTGGCCGCGCAAGACGACTGCCATTTTTTGCCTGAAATATCTGAACTTTATGCGCGTATGAAATCGCCAATATTTGTCCTACACATCTCACATTTAGGAACCGTACGTTTGAAACGCTATATTTTCCAAAAAATTTGCCAAAAATAAAAACTTTTGCGTCATAAACACTTTAAAGGTTAGGTCAATGCTCCTACCAGGCTAGCTAAGCTTTGCAGGCTCATATCAGCTTGCCGGGACACAAGTGTTTTCAACAAAAAGCCAACAACTTTTCCTTCTACTCCTGCTTTGGTGGAGAATAAACTGCTTTTAGCTGATTTCTCCTCCTCTTCATCATCCGATAAATTCTCAGGTTCCTCACAGAAGCCCAGCAGAGCATGTAAAAGATCCACTATGTCCTCAACTGGATCCAGACGAGCATAATTTGTAACCCATAACTCTGCTGCAGTTTCCTGGGACTCCACCACCTTTGCCAGGGTTGCAATACCATCTGAGCGCAACTTGTCACCTGACAAACAAAGACTTTCACCACAACCTGGGTAATACGAAAAAAATTTAGTGTATTCTACAGCAATAAATTTGAATACTAACTAGTGCAGTCAGTTTTACAGGTTAAAATCTAAGACAGTTGAGGAAAGCTACAATATATAATAACAGTTCTAAGTGGTATGTCTTCTATTAAATAAGAGTGAATTTTCATTTGAACATAAGCAACTGGTTACTTAGGTACTATAAACCGGTATTTAAGAAATTGGTGTGTTCACTTTAGCTTAATATGCTAAGATTTAGGAAGTAGCAGAAATAGTAGTAGTTGTATAGATGGTATTATTCTAAATATAACTGTTAGCCAAAGTATTAGTAGTAGCATTATTAGTATTGTTGGTAGTGGTAGTAGTAGTAGCAGTAGCAGCAGCAGTAGAAGTAGTAGTACAGTATTTAGGGTTGCCACTATTTACTTGATGTAAAATTCCAGGACTTTCCAGGACCTTTTCAAGCAAATCCAGGAACTTCAATATCAAATAAAACTTGAATGCTTCACACATTTTTTTCAAAAATCAGTTCAACAATACACATCCTATATTAACAAGCTTTAGAAGATTGTTTCTGGACTAAAACCAAGCCTCCCAATGTCGTGGTTTTTGTTTTAGAATATTGTCACATCAAAAAGATTTTAACAAACAGCTTATTCTTATTAAGTTTGGAAGTTAAGAAAGAAAGTTTTTGCCCATTCCAGGATTTTCAAGGACCGTGGCAACCCTGAGTAATAGTAGTAGTACCAGAATGATAAAGTAAATAACAACAAATTAATTTTATAATCATTATTAAATACCTACCAAGAGGGCAGCCCAAGACCTTTACAAGCTGAAAGATACATCCAAACATAAGACTTTGAAAAGATGGTGGCCTTCCATAGAAACTTGGTCTTATCCTGCCAAGTACGCTATCACTTTGAAGCGTTTTCCATCCACAAACCATGGTTTCAGACACCGTCCGATCATCTTGAGAAACCCAGCTAGAACGACGAGCTCGTTTGACATTCTTTTCATTAATCTTCAATAAACAGTTAAGAACATTTAGAACTTCTTCACAAATACATCCTGTGGGGTTATCTTTAAGCACTCCATGCAATGCTTGTAAAATAACAAGAAGGCTTAGTCGACCATCATTAGTGATATACTCTGCTGCTCCTGGATACACAAAATACTTCTCTGTCTTAGCTAACGAACTTCGATTACTACCTGAAACCTCCGAGCTGCGACGCCTAAATGCATATCCTTTCTGTGTTTTATTTGCCTTAACAAACTTTGATGCATTTTCTGCGTTCATAATGGACTCCCCTTCAAAATTCACCTCATCAGAGTCTATGGACAACGACTTTGGAGTAACAACAGGTGCATTAGACTCTGCAGAGATCAATGACATAGATCCGAGACTTACATCTGTGTCTGCATCAGGGCTAGCCAGTGGCACTCTTGATGTTCGCTGAGGTGAGCCACTATCTCGCAACGATGACAGAGGTGTCACAGAAACACTGCTTGAATCACTAGATGTTAAAATTGAACTAATTTCTTCATCACACTTGTTAGTTTCTTGCTCCTGTTCTGCTGTATATGCCATATCAGTATGAAATTCTCCTGCGTTGCTCGTTGATTCTTGACTTGTGTCTGTAGGTGTACTGGGTGCAGTTAGAGTTAACTCAGGGCCTTCAGGTGACATTCCCAGAAGCGGTAAACCGTTCTGCATATCTTCATCTTTGTTCAAAGGAGTACTTGTATGTGGTAATATAATGGTTTGCTTAGTACGGTCACCCTTAACTGCAGCTGCATTGTTTCCAGTTTCATCAACAACTGTAAAAGAAGTGGGTGGCACAGGAGTGAGAGAAAACTCGATTGATTCACCACAACTGGATGGAATAATCAAATGCACACTGTCATTTGGATCTGGGCTTGAACTGCGGATGGAGGAAACGATGGGTGTAAAAACCTTTCCACCATCACGAGTAGAGAGAACTGGAGAGTCCATTCTTAATCGAAGTGTTGTTCCACCTTGTCTCTGCTCATCATTTAACAGATTTTGCTGCCCCTCTTTATCAAAATCGTTTGAACTACCAGTGTTTGTCTTCATAGTAACTTCCAACTCTTTCTTTTCGGGATCATTCCTCTTGCTTCCATCCAGACTTTCTCCCTTAGCTCCAGAACACTTTGTATAATCATTTCCTTCAGTTGATTCATTATGTGTAACAACAGTCTTAGTCTTTGGTTCTAAAGCTGAGTCATTTTCGGTAACATTACCCTTTTGGGCACTGATGTCATTTTCATGTTCTTCAGGAATTTTACAGTTTTCCATCAAGAATTCTCTTTTGAGGTATGCCAAGATGTATTTCAAAATCCAGGTTAAACCTTCTTCACTCAAACCAGTAGAACATAAGCACTTCAATACTGCAACATCAAAGAAGGTTGCAGGAGAAAATGACTTCATTCTCATGGGACCAACATCAGATTTCTGACCAATCTTTCCCAAGACTGAACTGCTGCTGGCAGCTAAGCTTTCATCCTCGCCTGGTATGGATACTCTACTCTCTTCTTCATCTTCCTGGTCTCTGTAAATTACAGCTGTAGCAAATGGTGGGAGATCAGGGTATTTGTAGTTCCATAGAGGCTGCCATAAAGTGATACCATTTCCCAGTCGAAATATCAAGTCATTGTCTCTAATTTTGAAGACATGTGGACTTAGTAAGTGGACAAAAAGCTCTACTGTGGCCAGGGGATAGAGTAAGCTCTCTTCATATGCAACCTCACAATGGTTGAATGCTTCAACTAGAATCCAGTGCATTGTATATAGCATCTCCCTCTCGGCATTTCCAAGTCTTTCAACCACTCCAAGCTCGTAACGATTTGCAATCAAAGCAGCGACACCAGCGAGAACATGGGGCAGTGATGCTTGCACAAAGAACCATCTAGGAACACTCAGAACAGCATTTGCCAATTTGGGCTGGAGGTCCTGGACTCTGTTCTCACAAATAAGACGCTCCAATGACTGTTAAATAAAAAATTAATAATCATAGCTGAGTTGAGGAAGTGGCCAAGGAAAGAGAGAAGTGAGAGCAAAGGTAGCTAAGAGGCTTTTTTTCTTAAGGTGACAACTGTTCCTAGCAACAATCTATTCACAGGCAAGCTATCCTGCAATCCTGGGCTGGGTTGTTCAAAAGTTGGTTAATTTTAACCCTAGATTAAGGCAAAATTCAAACAGTAATTTCTTCAAAATGATAGGTTTGCCTTACTCACGAACATTGTTCAGAATTTCTAACATTAAGAACCAACTAACCTCTATGCCAATAAGTCAGTTTATGGATTGTATGAAACACGAGCGTGGATTAAAAACATAACCCTGGGTTAGTGCTAATCAGCCTTTGAACAATCGGGCCCTGAAGTGTTTGAAAGAATTTTAACTTCAACCGTCAGGCTCAACCTGTAGCCCTAAGGATGGACCTGTATCCCTTAACTTAAGATTTTGTCCCTAGGGTTGAGACCAATGAGCTTAAACGTCCCGAGTTAACCCATAGGTCAAAAATCAATAATGCATTTATTTTGTTCCACAACAACTAAATTAGAACTAAAGTCAAATAGCATTACATGCAAAATCCAAAGAAAACATTGTATATAAAATCAATGTAAAAGTTTGTTAAGAATGAGATTAAACACACAGCACAAGAAAACATTCATTTGTTGTTGTAACTTCCACAGAAACTAAGATTCCAATTTCTGTTATTTTCAAGTTTTCTAAAAGTGGAAGTGTCAATTTACACGCACTGACAGCTACAGTAATCTTTGATTTGATTAACATGTGTACTTATTGCCAATTTTTGATAACTTTCAGCTAATAAGATCTCTCCCTTCCAACCACAAAGTCCCAGGTTCGATTCCGCGGCTCCGTCAAAATTTGAACATTTGTGAGACCTTCTTTTCCGCCAAAGATTACTCAGCTTTCCATCCTTATGATGTCGGTAAATGAGTACCAGCTTTGGCTGGGAGCTAACCTGTGATGGATTAGTGTCCCGTCCAGGGGGAGTCAAAGACTCTCATCTGCTTAACACTACAGAAACCGGAGATAAGTGCTGGCTCCAATGGGCCACTAGGCTCGGAAAAGGATTTAGCTTTCAGCTAATACAAATGATTGTTTCACTGTTACTCTTTCATCAACGGAGGCACATTTTGTTGACCATTAGTGTTAGAAAATAATTTATTGATTACATCATGTGAAGAGCATGTGTACAGAAATTTCACATGAGTTAGTGGTGATGTATCAGAAATCGAAAGAGTGAGCAAGCAAATGAGTTGGATTTCTGACACAAATCAATGAGCACAAAACATCATCTAATTATATAAGTACCCTTCCCATGAAGAAATTTATATTATTTTATTTTATTTAAATAATAAGATTTTTATGTTGTTTCTTGTATTTGTTTTATTCATTTACTTCTCAACTGAATAGCTTTATTTCAAAACTACAAAACTTTGCAAGTTTTAGGTTCCAATCACATTTGTCCAAACCTCAAGGCACTTCAATTTTACAGTAAATAAATACTATTCTTACATTTCGTGACCCACACCCACTTTGTTTTGGACAAAATATTTTTGTTTTTGTTTTTTTTTTGCTCTGAGCACTATGAATTTCTTGGTGGGTTGGATCAATGAAGCAAATCTTTTGCATCTTTCAGCCATCCTGGTGATCAGATGATTTTGGTAAAGAAAGTATGTACACTGAAGTCAAAAATTTATTTGTCGTGAATGAGTTGAACAGCTACAAAGCTGGTGCCTGCCATGCAAAAAGGTGATGCCTCTTGTTAGATGCTTACGATTGGATAAAATGTCTTTTTCACCTGTGATAAAGATGTTTTGTCATTCTGATTGGCAAAGGAATCATCATCATCAGCAGCAGCAGCAGCAGTACAAAATCATGATTTTATCATCATTAACACAATCACCATCATCATCGTCACCATCACTTTTATCATCCTTGTCATCCTCATCATTGTCTTCATCGCCAACATCACTGTCATAATCATCATCACCAAATATTGTTATCACTGTCATTGTCATCATCATCATCTGTGTCATGATCACCATCATCGATGTCATCAACATCACTGTCATAATCATCATCACCATTGTCGTCATCATCAGCACCACCATCTTCATGATCATAATCATAATCACGATCACCACCATCATCGTCAACATCATCATCATCATCTGATCACTTTCAGAATCTTTTGGAATGCATCTCATGTTAGAGTTTACTTTTAAGAATTTATAATACATATTTATCATATACATATCGAGACTTACTTATCAAATTACTATTTAGTAAACTTTCATTCACTCATTGCAACCAACCACAATCTGCGTATCATCATTTCACATGTGAGAAAAACAATATGCCCAATCAGTAGCCGTGTATTGCTTTTTTCACATGTGAGAAAAATGATACATCCAATCACACACAATAATTTATGTCTGTTCTGGACACTAAACTATAGAGCAACAGCACATCAAAACAAAAAATGTCAATTTACACACCATAGATGCTGATTCACAATTTCTTCTGTTTAGTTTTGGCTTGAGAAAATGGCTGTGGGAAGAAGCAAACAAAATATCATTATGAACCTATCACTGTTTATCACAAGGGGAAAAGTATAGCAGACAACTAGCTAGGTAGGAAATATGCTGAATGTACAAACAAGTTTGAATATTTTGGCCCTGATATAATATATTGGTGAGATTTTTACATTTCATTTTGTTATGCATAAGGAAAGTTTATTTCTGTGCAATTAAGGAAATATAGTTACATTATAGAAAGTGCAGCATATGGGGTTTTATTCATGAGTTGTTTGTGTCAAAAACTGAACGAGCGAGGTACGTGAACAAAAGAAGACTATATATCATTTAAAACTCTATTAAGGTCCTCAAAAGTTGGCAAGACTTAATTCATTGGTGGATCGGTCAGAGACTGATTCGTAGCACTATTAGTGTTGTAAATGAACTGTTGACAGTCTAAAATATAGTTGTGATTCGTGAAATGTTTATTTTTATTCTCGTGAACCGTGAATTCTGATTTTTAATTCTCGAGAAATGTGCATAGGACCCCCCCCCCCCTCATTTACTTTTCAGAAAAATTCTGATGAGAAACTGTGAGTTTTTTGTTAAATTTGGCTTTACATGGAAGACTCATATTTTTGAATTTGAGTTTAAATTCTTAAATGAGTATCCCTAGGTTTAGCTTTGCTAATTAATTACTAGATTGGTTGTGACCATTTTTAATTAAAGGTTAGATTTAAATCTTTAAAATATTTAATGAATTTACTATTTGTTTATTTCTAGGGTTTTTGCTTTAGTCTTCAATTCAGTTTTTATTTCAGGCTTAGAGATGCGAAAAAGAATGAAAAATCAAAGAAAGGTATTATATATAATACACGCTTTTTTTATAAGAACAACTTTGTAAGAACAACAAGGCTCAGATTGAGCCTTTAAGAACAATTTAACAACAAGCTCTGGCTGAGGCTGAAAAAAAGTGAAAATGGTTCTAGTTGAAACTTCACAGTGGTCAGTAATCTAAGATAAATATACAGAGAACTCCTCAAAATACAGACGATCAGCATTGTTTTTCAATGCCTTGTCTTTTTGTTTTGATTTCTCATAATTTTAAACCGCTCACAGAAATAAGAACAAATTACGAACAAATTGAGGCTGAAGCAGCCAAAAAATTAACAACGAACCTTGGCAAAATTTACTAGTGCTTATTTATGAAAATGCGTGTACTATCTAGATATTATGCAAAGTGAAGTGTCAAAAGCACAATATTTGTAATGGGTTTTTTTCTATTCCCACTTATAGAAATTATGTTTCACTTTGTAACAATGAATATTTGTCACCGAAAATTTCATAAAATTATAAGTCATTTAGTATATATATTAGGTTTTAATAGAGACTGTCACTATAAAAAAACCATGATGGTGGAATACTTTCAATCACCAAATTTAACTGCGATTTCCCTCTCAGCAGGCTATATAGCCATAACTACAAGAGTTAACTGCTTTTTCGCACGCTAAGTTCTCACTTTTCACCACTAACGAATTTTAATTGACGATACCTTAGTCCAAAATTGTTTTCTCAGATTAATTCAAATCAAATGATTATTTTATATAGTGAATTATATTTTCTTTATGCCCCTGTTTGCGAACAGCTGTGGCCGTTTTGCGCTGTCTGTCACCGGCGCGACAGACAGATTTTCCTTGTGCTCTTATAATTGTTGTGATTTCCAAACCAATATTCGCTCACTGTTATTACTTACAAAATATTCTAAATAATTAGAAATATTAAGACGCATTAAGAGATCGAATTTTTTAAGTTCTTTAAGAACAAGTAGGATAATGAATCAACAAACCTTGATTGTCTCCAAAAATATGTTTGGATCGCTAATGGAATAGATCTCCGCTCAACTTCAAATTCTCTAATTTCAAAGACTTTGTTCATCATCTTCCCGTCTTCAAATAATTATAACATTCATGAACAAACATGACATAAATTCAGCAGGTTTACCACGTCCGTCGTAGAACTACATTTCTTTTTACTAGAGGAAATACATTATGAAAACATTTTATCTATCAGCTGCTCTAACCGGCAGCCATGTTTACATCAGCCGCATTTTAAAAGCTTGGTAACCATTTTCAATCTAGTATGCCTGGTTACATAACATTATAAATTATAATATTTTTTTAAAAAGTATTAGTTTTCTTTTTAAAACAAAAAAGAGAATTTTTTTACTTTTGCTGGGAATTATTTTGTGCTAGATGCATAGTTACCAAGACCCGCTTCTTGCGGGTCAGACAATCGCATTTGAAGATCCAATCGCGCTCGGACCCGCCAGGTAGTAGATACCCGCAGCAGTTGCGTTGAGATTAAGTATTTTTCAAGCAATCTGTCAAACTAACCTGATTGCAACGGTGTGCCATTAGCCCTCAAGACACTGCTAAACGTAAACTTGACGTCGAAAGTATGTCATCAATCATTTAAAGTTGGCTCAAATTTCAGGAAAAAACTTTTAAGATATAGTCTCTTTTGCCCGAGGAAGCATTCCTAAACTTGTACAAATGGAACTTACATAGACAATATTTGATATGAACGCTTTCCAGAATCCTACTATTGTTTCTTCAGATTTTTTAACAAATAGATTTTTCACGTGATTTAAATACTTCTATGCTCAATGCTTAGGTAAGTATGGTAGAAAGCTGACGTTACGAGCGTAAGCTCTTCGACTTGTGTAACTCTAACAATTGATAACGCTAGAAACGTTTGCTTCCCAGGCCCGTAAGCAGGGAGGGGGGGTACGTGGGGTGTGCACGTATCCACCCTCCCCCCCAACAGCTGTAAAGGTCCGCAAAAGTCCACTCAATTATAAAAGTAATGAATAGATATATATGTTAGATACAATAAGTTCGGCGTCCTGAATTCCGCCATGAGCTCACATTTTCATTAACCCTTGAGATAACGATGAAACATATTTGCTTATGAAAACAATGTGTCC
>JAOEHV020210309.1:0-13084 GCA_025447995.2 Isaurus tuberculatus | reverse complement strand
CAACGCACATTTGTGCGTTGCAGTTAAAATTCACTCTTTCGTATATTTAGAACTATTTTTGGATTTATTTTCTTTCTGAACTATTTCCTATAGCACGTGCAATTTCTATGTTCTTTTGTTAACTTCTAGTTTTACAATTAGCTATTGTTTAAGCGTACGTGATCAAAACATTGTATATGTGTGTTGAGGAAAATTGTTTCTCATCTCAATTGCAACTATGGTTTCGTAATTTTCCTGTGATTCCAAAGTAAGCAACTTTAACCTAGAATTTAGCTGAATTTGTGTTACACATCAATTGGTTCAACAATAAATATTTTCGAGAACTAGTCTGAATAAGAAAACCGGGCTCTTGTGTTAACAGCGGCTTTAATAATCAAAAGAAGGCCCATTCATCTTTATTTTTTTATTTTTTTTTGCCCTCCATTGTGATTTATTTCCAGATGAATTAATTAAATGAAACCATTCAAAAAGCCATGTGCTTCTGTTTGCTGAGCGCATTGATTGAATTACAAACTAGTTAATTTCCTACCACAGAGAAATTTATTCCTAAAAAGATGTCAGAGGTCATAACGTCCAAAAGACTTTATATCATATTGTCGTATTTCGGGGTCATTTATCGGCAAAAAGGTATTTCTCAATGTTGTTTAAAGATTTGATTCAGATAATAGACTAAAAATTATAAATTTCTTGTGTAATTACTAGAGATGTGGTCTTGGCTGGTGTCGAAATAACTTAACAATTTCAAATCAGTTGTGTTTGTTTCTTAAACTTAGCAGTTGAATTCATTTTGCCTAATGTTTCTTTGCAAGAATAATCTTATAAATAACACTACATGAATTAGAGTTTGTGAAAAACAAGTAAACTATGTTGAAGAGATGCTACTCAGGGATTCGTTGAAAAACTCGACTCAACTCAAAATCCCTTTCCCATCCTTGGCCAGATTCACACTCCTCTTAATTCTCCAATATTCAAGTTAGAACTGTAGAATATAATTTATTTTACTGCAAAAAAGGTTTTAGTTAGGTTGTTGAGTCGAATTTTCTTGTGCAAGTATTTTGGACTACGGCTGAAATCTATCTGTTTTTTTAATTGAAATAAAATTTGGACAACAAAGACTACTTTCAACAAAGACTACTTTAATCAAACTACAGATCAAATCTTTTTTAAAACTCCAAAACAAGATTTGGTAGTTTTCATAATTTTACAAATCTCAAATACCTTCTCAACGAAACTTTTTTTTCTTTTGCTCTGACGAAGGGTTTAATTTTTAAACACAAAAGGGCCGCAGCAAACGGTAAAGGCTTTAGATTAAAGTTTTCGAAATCACGGTGGGGCAGAAAAATTCATTAGCTTTCTTAGTTAACTTATGCATAAAACAAAACATACATTGCATGTGTTCTTTGAGCTGAACGGTAAAATAATTTGGGCTATGTTTTTTTAATGTTAGGAAGTTCTTGGACACTGGTTTGCCGTCATGTGTTTAATTTTCATTTTTTAGATTTTTATAAAATTTTAGAATTTTTATAATTGACCATTTTTAATTCTGTAAATAGTTAATTTTTAATTGAAGTTGAATTTTTCAAAATAAAGTTGAGGGCTTCTTTCACTATGTATTTAGGAGCACTTTGTTTTATGTGTTGAAAATTTAAGTCGGAAAAAAAGCGGATGGCAATTGCTTCCCTCAAGCTTCGTCAGGTTCCTATACTCTGCTCACATCGATGATTTCAAACTAGAGTTGATTTTAAAAACAATGTGTTCTACCTTCTCGTCGTCGCATTTCAATAGATTTTTTTTAAAAAAAAATATCTAACAAGTATCTTCTCAACGAATCCTGTGTAAGTAAGGTGTCGGTCTCTATTTTTATTTTCTTTTTCTTTTTTTGCTGCCATTGTGATTTATTCCCAGGTGAATTAATTAAGAAGCGAGAAGATGCGTTGGTGGAACAAAGAAAAGTTTTTAATTACCCAGCATGCTTTTGGGCAGTTTCAAGCGCTTTGTTTGAACCCATTCAAAAAGCCATGTGCTTCAGTTTACTGAGAGCAGTGATTGAACTTACGAACTTAGCATGGTAGAGTCCTTCCACAGAGAAATATTCCTAAAAAGATGTCAAAGAGGTCATAACGTCCAAAAGAAGACTTTATCTACATCCTATTGCCGTATATCGGGGACAGTTATCCGAAATTAAGCGCCAAAAAGGTATTTCTCAATGATGTTTAAAGATTTGATTTAGATAATAAACTAAAAATTATAAATTTCTTGTGTAATTACTAGGGATGTAGTCTGAAATTGTTGCCTTTCCTTCAAGACTTAAAAGATAGAAGCAAACTAAATGATAAATTACATATCGTCGCATGCATGTTTTAGAAGTTTCTTTTTCTCTTTCTCTTCCGCGACGTCTCAGCGTCATTACGAGCGCGAGCTGTCGAAAGCTGATTTTATTGATTAACTTTTTAAAAGTAACCCATTTTTGTTCTTTTTAGTAATATTAAAAGACAAGCTCGGCATTTGAAGGGAACCAACACAAAACGGCTTCGGTAAGGTAAGCAAAGGCCAAATGGCTAACATCTTGATCTTTTGTTGTCACGGGATGTGTACTAGCTAGTAAATTCATTTAAACTTTGTTTGGCACATATGATTAATTTGAATATTTAGTTTTGAGGATGGGCCAGACTGAGTTTTGCATTATTTTTTTTTATTTTGCTTGCCAACATGGCCAGTATTCTTTTCATCTTTTGCATTTTGTATGATTAATGTGAGCAGTATCTATTCACGGCTCCCTAAACAGAAATGATCTTATAAATGCATGCATAATTAACAATACCTCGTATAAAACCGAAACCATATTAACACTCAGAAAAGTTTTTGTAAATTTGATACTCACTAAGCGCCGTATTACATGGATAGTTTTCAGAAATCTCAGCCCGGGGCAGGACTCAATATTTCTTTCGATAATATGACAAAACTCAGCCTGGGCTGAGAATTTTAAAACTTTTGACGGAATTTCTCTAAATCACAACAGCAAAATGAGATCAAGAAACCTTAAACTTTGAAGACAACTGCTTTTATTCTCTCTCAGTTTACGCTATTAATGGTATTAAATTTTCAATGTTTTGGGATTCCAGTAGCCCATCAAATGGCAGAATGCAAACGAAACCCGGCTTTAAAAACTCATATTTCATATTACAGCAGGCGACCCAAACAAATCGGGGTCTTCGTAAATGCGAGCAAGAACTTCCCTCACCGCCTAATACTGCTTTGTTTTGTCTGCGTTGAAATTGATGTTTTGATATTCCATTTGGGACTTGTAGTTTGCTAAATAATATATCTGATTCGATTGTCAAGTTTATCGTGTTTGTCCCAACTTTTCCACAACTTTCTTCTTTGAGCTTGTTTCGGACTCCATCTTTGATCATGATGTCTTTTCAATGCATAATCGTTTGAAATTTCTGCTGTTAGGATTACAATGTGGATGCAGCATAGTATCCATTTCAGCCCCTTTTACCAGGCTGGAAATTCCAGCGTAGTAGCCATAAACCAGGCTGGAAAGTTTTCCCCGGGCTGGAATTCAGCCCGGTCTTCATGTAATCGGAAATTCATTTTTATTACCATTTGCAAAAGAGACCAGGCTGAAATTTCAGCCCCCCCCCCCTAAATTGGCTGAAATCTTAGCCAAGGCTGAAACACTCCATGTAATTGGGCCCAAAATATGTAGATCTAAATCCAGTGATGCATAATTTGCATCTGCCTAATAACAGTTCAGATTTTTTTCCTTTTTTATTCTTCTTCCTCAACATATTCCTGGTCATAACAATTGATAGTGTAGTTTGTATTTGGGATATCTTAGGGTTCCTACAAAAAATTTAGGATCAAACTTTGTTTGTGAGTGATAACTTGTGTTAGTCAATGCAAGTTTTAATTTCCTAGATTCAAAGGTTGCATAAACATTCTGGTTATGCCACTTGCTTTGTTTTTGTTGATTTATGGCTCTACATGAAAATCCTCACCCAAGACAATAATAAGCTCAAAGAACTCTTACCAGCACCTAAAAAGCACAGATACTCTCTAGGAATCACTCACAAATTTGACATTTATAAATGTAGAACTGAGCGATTTAAGAGGAGCTTTATCCCATCCTGCATATACATGGGAAAACCTTGCCATTTAGCTTTTATACATGCATAAATGTTTTATTCAATTATAATTATTCGCTGTTTGTAAATATCTTTTTTTCAAAACCATTAGGGTTTGCCACTGATGTTTTTTCTAATAAATTTATACACTGTTTCTCTTGAGTGTTTTCCCTTTATTTTGGTTTAAAACTCCAGACCTGCAATATGCTTTGACTTACAAAATCTTTAAACTACAAGAGCCTAAGTTTGAGGTATTTGGTTCTTCCATCTCAAAAAAACAGTTGCAGGTTACTGCAGTTGATAATACATACAAAATCTTTATCAAAAAAATAAAACTATCAAAACAAATTTAAAGTGCAATATGAAAAGCAAGTGAAAAAAATATCTTGAGTTTTAGTTCAGTTTTCAGACACCACCAGGAATGAGTGGTATTTTCTTAGCAAATTCACTTTTTTTTATTTTTTTTTATTTTTATAATTTTTCTTACTTAAATTAAAACAGTTACACGTATAACGAAAAAAAAGAAAAATAAAGAAAAAAAACAAAAACAGGGAAAAAAATAACAATTACAGATGTTTCAAAATTAAACTGTATATATACAGCCTCAAAAGTCTAGATATAGAGATATCAATTTACCGAAACAGCATCCCTAATGGTCAGAGGTTTGCGAACTTGGAAGTAAACTCAAGTTTTTCCATTTCTTTACGTAATGGTTTTCACTTGCCAACACCAACTTTCTGTTGGTAACTGGTTTAGTTGACTCTCAATCCCAGTGTTGCTGTGATTTTTTTTTACGTAGGAAATTTCCAGACTTCAACCTTTAGTGCATTCCTTATTCTTGTTTTTTTTTTGTTGGAAATGATTCCTATGAAGGAAAGCTTCTTGTTATTGTGCTGAGTATGTGAAAAATTTAAATTTGAACCAGCTTGGCAATTTTTTTTTGTGCTATTCTTGTCTTTGTATTTGTTGTTTTTTTTTGCTTTTAAAATGTTTTTTAATTGCTTCCAAGGGCTTTGAGTAGTACTCAGTATTTGCACAATTGCATATCTTGCTGAATTTAGGTTTTGGGTAATGAAGCTTGAATATCACACTCAAGCAAACAAGACATCATTCAATTATGTGTAACTGGGAAAATCCCAGCCTCTATAAATGCTTTCTTGGAATTAAGAAAGCCTATAAACTCTGAAGCAAAAATATTGACTGATAGGGTTTTTCTATTTGTCTCAATTCCACAAACATTCCTGCATTTTGACATTATGTTCCTAATTCTGTGACTTGGCCAATTGCCCACATCCCCTCCCCCCTTTGAGTCTCATTATTATTTCATTCCTCTGTTCTTAATGGGTAAAATGTAAATTGTATCAATTATTTAAATAATAGTCTTGAAATTAAAAAGGAAAAAAATTAGACTGATGTATAAAAAAAAACATTAAATTTTAATCTAACAGAATAAATAACAGAAATACATAATAAAAATATTTGACAAAAAATATATAGAAAGATCACTAAAAGGAACCAAAAAGAAAATAGAAAATTACTTGCTTAATTTTAAAATACATATACTGGGAACTTTCTTGGTCCATCTGTTTTTCTGGGTTGTTTTATCCTCTCTTAACCCAAAAATATGCCATTAAAACTAATTTTTTTGCCCATGAAATTCAGCTGACTTGTGCAATGTTAAGATCTGCAAAATGAAAATTTATATCTTGACTCAATTGCAATGTCGTCCATATCTGTATAATTTAATCTGTTAAAAAAATAAAACCCTTGTTCTTCTCTCATCGTATTACTTCTTTCAACATTTTTGATTGTAATGGCTTGTTCAACAACACTTGCCTTCACCTCTTTTGTCTTTTGAAGTCTTATTGACTCATTTCTGTCACCAAGGGTATTTTGTTACTAAAGCTAGAACAGTTTTGAATTCAAGAAGAAGCAGTTCGCTGAGATAGACACAGTACAGGAAGCTCACTTGAAAACTCTGGTGACTTTATTAGGGTATACCCCTTTTAGACACACAACAGTCTCATTTAAAACTCGAGAAGAAATTATTTTTAAATGAGTTTAACATCTTTAAATATCAATCGATTTAAATAGCTGCAAATAAACAAACAATAATTTTAGAAGTAAACAAATTTCTGAACTTTGACAAGGTTACAGTTGATAGAATAGCTCTTTTGCCCGTAGTTAGCAATCGAGACTATCTATGCTGTAGGGAATCAACTGCAAAGGAGAGCGACTCGCAAGGCAAAGAAAGACAAATTCAAGTAATAACACCTTGTTTAATTCGGAGACTTGATTTTAACAGCTTGGAATAACGTTGGCAACTTACTCTTCTCGAGAGACCGACTATATCAATTCTAAATTATCCGTACGGTATTTATATCCTCTTTGCAAAAATGTATGCAAAGTCCTTTTGTTTCTTAATTCCTTTATTCAATCCAAAGTCCGTTAAGATATAAATCCAAATTTTACTCTACAACTAAACTGCTAACATTATGATAATCGTCGTTCTAAGAAGTTCAGGACAACGCAAGCATTTCTGCCGAAAAACATTGATAAGAGTTTTTCAGAAATTCCGAGAAATTCGTAAGCAAAAGTCTTCCTTAATTAGAACTAAGTTTCTCAGCGAACTTTGTACCAGAAGCTTTAACACTACTTCAAATTTATTTAAGACATTCGGTGTTACTTCTAGTAAAATCACATAATCGGAAAGAAATGTGTGTTGCAGTAAAATTCATTATTTTGTTCATTTGAAAACTATTTTGTAGTTAAAATGAAAGTTGTATTTAAGAATTTATTTCCTTCCTAAACTATTTCCTAGCACGTGCAATTTCTATGTTCTTTTGTTAACTTTTAGTTTTTTCAATTAGCTATTGTTCAAGCGTACGTGATGAAATCATTGTGTGTGTGTTTAAGAAATTCGTTGCTTAAGTCAATTGCAACTATGGTTTCATAATTTCCAAAGTAAGCAAGTTTAACCCAGAATTTAGCTGAACTTCTGTTACACATCACAGCTATTATAGAAGCTGGCAACAACTTGGTTGCTTATTTCTGTTTAGTACAAATGCAATTACTTTGGATTTTTACCTGAGGGTAACTGTTTGTTAGTATCTGTAAGATTTCTTATTTTGTCTTTTTGTTTTCTGTTTGTCTCCTTGAGTTTTTCGTTGTGGAGATTCTCCTCGAGTGCAGTCACAAATGTGTTGACCTTAAATAGTTTGTCTAACTGACTAATTTTTGTCCCAAAGAGGTCAGGAAGCAACATTCGAGTTGTTCAAGGTCTTCAATATAAACCAAACAGCCGATGACACTACATTTTATATCATACGTAATAAACAACACTATATAGAGATACAGCTTCTAGACTCCTTGAATAAATTTACTGTTAGTTCTTACTCCCGAGTAAGAATTGCAAGAGACTGGAATCTTCTGGTCATACAGCATGCCTCTGGCTTTGCACACATTAGGTCAGAGGGAAATTCCCTCGTTTGTACCGCCCTTTGAAACAACTAATTAAGACTATTTTATCATACCATCCACTCTATGTCAACAAATAGATTCAAAGCTTGAATCTATTTATGATGAATCATCATTTTTGCTTGTCAAAAAAAGTCAAAAGAGGAAGTTTTTAGTGGTGTAAGCAATGTGTTTGGAGTCAGCCCGCAGATGAAGCAATTTAGATTTTTATGATGCTGCTTGAAGTTTAAACTGTCGTTGTTATGCCAGTCTTGATGGTGTCATAGTAAGCGGCTAGTGTTTGAAAATTAGACTGGTTTAACTTCGATGCTTATTCTTTTATAGGAAATTAGCTTCAATATGCTACCATTAGTATCCTCAAAGCACATTAAGCATGCTTAACATTAGCTATATGGTAACTGAGATTTTTGTCAGGGGAAAAAAGAATGTTATACGGTTGGTCAACTCGATGTTTTTGAGCTCAGTGGTGAAATAGAAGCCAAGGGTAGGGCTTTTGCTGGCCTGCAGTGTGCCACTTTGTGGTACGGTGGGTTTTGCTGACGTTTAATCAAATGTTCAGCTATGCCTAGTCCACGTCAAACACCAAAATTAGAAGAAAACAGAATAGAAATTCATATTCCCAGATAGGACCTATCAAATTCTGCGTCGGTGTCACTTGAACTGTGACATTAAATATAACAAAAAAATGTATTAATTCAACTATAAGTCAATGATTGTCTTGTTGGTACAGACCGCTTGTTTTTTGGTCGTGCCTTGACTTGCTCTTGGGAACTCGCTGACTGCTGTGGCTACACTAGAGGCTTCTTGGTTGTGATCGTTTTATTTCAGTAAACTTGTACAGGTGGCAACAGCAAAATGACGTTGACAAAAAAAAATACTTGAAAAGGTGAAGCTATAACTTCAATTTCAAAAACACAATATCAAAAAATAGGGCTTCAGATCGTCCGATCCTCTTACATATCAGTAACGCTCTACATTTGCGCCATTTTTTCAGTCGTTTTGCCTTTATCATTAGCCCATTAATTATCATTAACATTCAATTAAGATAGAAAAATCCTATACTATTTCAAATGAGCAACATATAAGCTTCATCTCAAAAAAAAATGTTACAACGTTAAATATAAATAAATGATGGGAAATTATGTCAAACGCTAATATCCTATAATCTGTGAATTGGGTGGGCGGGTTGGGAAGAATTTAAAAGTGTCTGAAGAATGAATAAATTGTCACTTTTACAACAAATGTAATTGAATACCAAAGAAGTTGGTTTTGAAATTTAAAAACTTCGGCTTATTTAAAAATTTAGAAATGTAGCAACCTTCAAATAAGGGAATTATTAAAAAAATAAAAATAATTTGAAATTTGTTGTGTATTATAAATTAATATCTGAAATTGACCTGTCTGAGAGGCGCTTGGAAGTAGTAACAACGGATCTGTTTCCTTAGCATTTTTTAAAAGGACAATATTTGCGAATTTGCCCTGTCCTTTTGTAGTTGTAGCATCTTTTGATTCTGTGGTGCTGTCTACTTCATTGCGGTTCTCCCGTTCCTGGTGAGCGAGATCTTGATGATCTTTGTCTTTTTTCTTTCTCTGGCATCTATAAAACGTTTATAAACATTAAACAACAATTGTACCACTCGCATTTACCCGAAAGTGCAATCATTAGAGACGAAATTGCCGTCTCAGTCGTCAAAATTAAACCTTTTCTTTGACTTTTTAGTTCCTTTTTCTTTTTTTTTGGACTTTCGTCCCCTTCCAACTCCGTACTCCTTTTGGGAGTAATTACCGTTAGTGATGTAGGAGATGTTTCTTCCCAGCAATCGCGATGTAGGTGCTGTTAAGGGTAAAGTAAGAATGAGATCCTAATCCAGCAGAAATTATACGTCCCATAGAAGGGAAAGCTTAGTTGTTTGCAGTGGTAATGTTTTAAAAATTACTTGCCTGTCGATGCCATCTAACAGTACTGGTAGTCTGCTCGGTCCAGGTACTTATCTAAGCAGTCGTAGTAGAACTGTAGCATTCTCAATTTGGCGTACTTGGAAACGAAGAAGCCAATGGGGATAGGAAAATTTTGAGTTAATTATCTTTTTGATAGAGTGCACCTCTTAAATCTGGTCCAGTTGACGGTAGGAGGGGGTGTTGATCAGAGAGGATACTTGTGCATCATCACAGAACTTTACATTTCTGTGCTTTAATTAGTTGGTGATGGTTCTGCCATAGCTAAAATTTCCCACGTATAGAACACAGATTGAAATAAATACATGAGGTTTCCTCATAGCGAGTGTAGGTTATTTTGTTTGTTTGCTTATGTATGTACATGTGTGTGCGTGCATTGAGCAAAATGACAGTACACTTATGAGATTCATGGAATCAGCTATGATGGCTTTGTTTGTGTCTCTATCACCCTTCTTCCTTGCATCAGATACAGCATCACCAAAGGGCGTAAAACACGCCTTGGGAGTGTATTCTACAACCTGATACACCATTTCAGAAGTTGTGTGGCCAACAACTTTATTCACCATCATGCTCCCAATCAGACTCCGTCTAGGCTATCTCATGATCTCGTATTCTTCGGCCTAGGACTTTATGAAGCCCTCAGTGTCATTACGACCAATCTTGATGCTCTTGAATATTGGACACATCTCACTGAACTGGTCATGCAGTCGGAAGGTACAAAAATATCGCACTCTATCACACCAAACAAGGTTTCATCCAAGACGGCCTGTAAGATCATAGGCTCAGTCAGGGTTTGTCTGTGGTCCAGAGGACGGTGGAACTCTATGAGGAATAGGTTGATATCAGGGTTGGTTTTCTTTATTCGTCGCCATTCACATTCTCATACCTGAACTAAATTGTATCCCCGCTCACGAGTATATTGAGAGTTAGCCTCTATCTCTTTCCTTAGCCCTGCCATTGGCTTTGTACGCATTTCATTCTCGGTCTTCCCTTGGTTCAAATGAAAATTGTGGCTGTGCCAAAAGCAACCTGAATAAAAATAACAAAGAAAGAAAAAAATGAGTAAGGGTGGGGTGTTCAGTGAATGGGGAATAAGGGATGGGAGGAGTGTGAAAAAAATAATAGCCTACCGGGTATGAACAATAAATTGAAATGTGGGGTGGTCAGTGAATAGAAGGGGGAGATAGTATAGGAGAGAAAACAAGTGGAACCAAATAAATGATAAAATAAATACTAAATAATATAAAAAATTAACTCACCTTGAAATTGAAACACTGTCCGGCTTTCTCCATGAAATCCATCCACAGGTAACAGTCTGTCCCCAATCCTATTCTCAATGTTGTTCAGTTCATGTCGAATTCTAATTCCCATTCGGTGTCCCTCCCACTCCAACCACTCTGTCACCATTTTTTGTGAACTTTCTGTTTTGAAACCAGTTTCTTTTCTACTTCTGGTATAACTTCCAGTTGCCATATCTTGCATAATGGCCCAGAGGTAAAGGGCGTTTGCATCATATTCCACCACTCGCTTGCATTCATATGGCTCTAATCTTTTCGCTTTTATCTCCACGTCTCTGATCTTGTTTTCCCGACTTCGTGATAGCGATGGAAGATGATGCTTGGTCTTGTTCTGTTTGATTTTTTCTTGAGTTTTCTGGAGCAAAACACTGAAATTCATAATTTCAACAAATATAACCATTTGTTGAAAGTATTGTACAAGTTGTACATGTTGTTCTAAGAAGCTCAGCACAACGCAAGTATTTCTATAGAAAAACATTAAAAGAGTTTTTCAGAAATTCCGAGAAATCCGTAGCCAAAAGACTTCCTTATGATAGAAAGCTCTTTTGCCCGTAGTTAGCAATCGAGACTATCTATGCTGTAGGGAATCAACTGCAAAGGAGAGTGACTCACAAGGCAGAGAAAGATAAATTCAAGTAATAATACCTTGTTTAATTCGAAGTCTTAAGTTTCACAGCTTTGACTAACGTTGATAACTTACTCTTCTCGGTTGACCGACTATCTCAATTCTAAATTATTGGTGCGGTATTTATATTCTCTTTACAGAAATGTATGCAAATTTCTTTTGTTTCTTAATGCCTTATTCAATCCATAGTCCGTTAAGGTCTAAATTCAAGTTTTACTCAACAACCAAAACTGCTAACATTATAATAATCGTCGTTCTAAGAAGTTCAGGACAACGCAAGCATTTTCGTAATTTCCTGTTATTCCAAAATTAAGCAAGTTTAACCTAAAATTTAGCTGAATTTGTGTTACACATCATGGCTCCCTTCCTAGTTACGAGCTCCCGCGAGTACATATATAAGTAAACTACGTCAGCAATGAGAAAAAAAAATTGTTAGTAATACAATAAGATAGCTGAATTTTTACAAATAGGTAAATGATAACTGCGAGATTAAAAGTTAAAGCTTAAATAAAAGTGTTTTTTTATAGTTCGCTGTTGCTATTTTTGTTTTGTATTATTATATTTTTTTTTGTTTAGTTTTGTTTTTTTTTTGTGCAAGATAATTTAAGTAGAATAATGCTAATATTTTTTTTCCTGTACTATTACTTAATATACCTAAAATAACCCTAGATTAAATATGAAGATAATGTGTTGAATTTTTTTTTTTTTTTTGTGTTTTTGTTTTTAGTGTTTTTTTTCAGTGTTTTTTCTTTTGCTCTTCTTTGTTTGTTTAAAGGAACTGACGGTTGAGGCAGGTAGTTCTAAGCCATTCTGCCAGGGCAGACGCTTTGGCTGTCGTCTTTATGTGACGCCCCTTTAACCCCAATTGTTTGAGGGAGGGACATCCCGTTTGGTGGAGGTCCACCACTTGGCTCCCCTTTATATTGCTGCAGTCTAGGAATTCCTTTATTATGGGGATAGTTCCTTCGCCTTTCCCATAGCAAATTGCTGGAACGTATATGAGCCCTTCCCTTCGGTAGGGCTCCGAAGCTTTGGCTATAACTTCGTCGATCACCTTCGGTAAGACCGAAGGTGGCAGACCCCGCGTTTCTGGCCACAGCCCATGAATGGACTGTTGATGGCTGTACGTTAAGGCAGCTGAGGCTTCAGTCGCATACAGGTTGAGCGCATCTTCTGGGAGATTGAGGACAACCTCCGCTCCCACGCCGGATCGGGCCTCCTCCATGGCCACACATTTCGGGTAAAATGGGGTTGAACCATGCTGGAAGCCGTCGACTGTGAATATAACGTGGATCATCTAGAAAGGGTGACAACCAAAATAAAAGTAGAGATAAGTTCAGTTAATCGTAGGTTTGATGTTTTCTTTTGTTTGATTATTTTTTGTAAGCCGTGTAAAAGTGGTCGGTATTCATCAGGTTGTTGTCTGTCCATAAGCTAAGTAGGTTGCTAAACTTCAGCTGGTGAGTTTTCTGTGTCGTCGGCCAAGGGTGCCTGGCATTCGACGCAGCAGTCGTGTAGATCTATCTTGTCACTATTGCGAATGTTCAGCTGTTGTTGTCGCGGTAGTTTTCGTGTCAAATAGAGTAAAATTCCTAGCA
>JAOEHV020210308.1:0-19629 GCA_025447995.2 Isaurus tuberculatus | reverse complement strand
TAAGGGAGGACTCGAGGGGGTTTGGGTAGGGACTAAACCTGCCCTAAGGGAGGACTCGAGGGGGTTTGGGTAGGGACTAAACCTGCCCTAAGGGAGGACTCGAGGGGGTTTGGGTAGGGACAGAGTTGACGCGGCGTTGTTTGTTTTTTATAGTGGTGGTGGAGCAAACTTTTTTCTCTCAACAAGTTGCGCGGGATTCAGTAAAGTTTATGGCGGTTGTGCTCCGATGACAGATGATGGATACGGGGCTTTTTATAGTATTGAAGAACACTGGTGAGAAGCGTTTATTATTATTTTTTTGCACTTGTATTTTGGCACACAGTGGGACAAGATAAACTAACTTTAAAAAAGAACAAGACAAATTAAGTTCCTTGTTTTTAAATATATTACATTACGGTACATTATCTTCACGTATTATTTATTACTTAATTTTTCTCCATAAACCCTGTTAAGTACTTTTTTTCGCTTACCACGTTCTCCTTGGATTAAAACAGATCGTGAAATATTGCATTTAGTTGACTATATTTAAAACGACTTTAACTTGTTTTTAAATATCTGGCTGGAGAAATTTCCCCGATAAACCTTTTCCAATTAGTTTTATTCAAACTTTTAAATTGCTTAGGGTTGAACATTTGCGTGGCTTCCCTATCGCCACATTGTCTGTAGACAGGGACGTTAAGCCATCGCTCTAGTGTCCTACTCTCTCTCCCTATATGTCTCGCTTTTCTATATTCAGATGGGACTTAAAGGAACCCACACAGTTGTCAGTTAGCCACTTTAGAAAGGAGCCGGAGATTGGGACGAGTTTGTGAGCGCTCAGGCGCTTGGGATTGTTACTAGGTTCAGCTACCTCTTGTATATAGTAACTTATTAACTTGTGAGTGTTAAGATGCCGGCATATAATCGCTGGTTTCCGAGTTGTGTTATTACGCAACAGAACTTGAAATTAAAATATATTAAAATGGTATAACGTTAAAATTTTTAAAAGTAGAATAGAACTTCAATAGAACTTCAATAGAACTTGAAATCACCGGGCTCTTTTCGTTAACTTTTAATACTACCCCGAAAGAAGCATAAACGCTTCGATATCTCGATATTTGTTTATAAATTACTATATAAGGAGTTAGATGTCCCTAGTACCGGCCCCAAGCGCCTTTGCGCTCCCTAACTTGTCTAGCTTCTAACTCATTTCTAAAGTGGCTAATAAGAGCTGGATTTTGGCTAGGTCTATCCTAGGTCGCAGGGATCATTTATCCTTCAGAATAATACTGTTAAATGAACCATTCCCCTCCGTAAGTCCCCCAAATTATTGTAAAACCCAAGTAATTTATCCAGTCACTGCCCTTTGGGTTAACAACCGACTACCGCAGTTATTTTTTCCTACCGCCTTACACTTAACTCTTGTTTTTTAGCATTCACACTTGGATCAGTACCTGGAAATCGTCGCTTTACACCGATGGTAATAGGTTCAAGGAAGCACTAATTGAAAGCCTTCGTGATGTTCGTCAGCTATTGTCTCAGAATTCCAAACTGTAGTTTTATCCTTTGGCTCACCTATATACGGAATTTTGTTATATTTAAAGAAAAAATAAAACTCATTTGTCTAAGATGATTTGATACAGAGCATCGAGAGAATCAGATGATTTAGGCGCTCTTATGTTAGAGCGTGCTGCATTGGATCGCTAAATATTCTTTCTCTATGCATCCCCCACCCGTAAAGTTGTCACACTATCTGGTTGACCGCGTGCTCACAGTAACAGTATTTACATTTTGGAATACAGATGTGAACTCAAACATACCAAAGAAGAGAGTAAAAACGGGAAAACACTAAAGAGAAAAAAAAAACAGAAAAAATTGAAGTCTTCCAGCAAAAAAGGTTTAATAGCCTATCAGTAGTTTTTAAAAAGTTTTCATAGCCAAATAAAACTTTAATAATAGTTTCATGGCCTGGCACTTTTCCTTCTGATCCTCTCCCAGGTGGACTTAATGACAGCTCAAAGTTACGACTGTTCCGTGTTTTTAAAAGTTGGAATTGCTGATGGATTTTTTTTATACTGCAACGTTTGAACCCAGTTGAAATATAAAAGGAATCTTTAATTTGGCATGTCTTGAGAGTAGAAATGATGAAGTATTAGTCGTTCTAACTTTGAACTACGCGGGATTCCTACAAAGTAACCATCCGTTGTGTTTGTCTGAAGAGTAGAAATGATTAATTAATGCTATTCATTCCAACCTTTGAACAAATTGTTAACTCCTATATCCATCGTTTTCACACAAGCTCAAGAGACACAATTGACAATAGACATGATGGCCATGTTGGTGTCCCGAACAAAAGAAATCATCAAAATTCTTTTGTCGAGGGTACTCCAACATGGCCGCTATGACGTCACGTGAAAACCAAGAGTACACGAGAAGCAAAATGAGTAACCATCTGAGTTGATTTTGTTTGTTTGAAGAGTGTAAATAATCAGTGCATATATCGTTTTGTTTCCAACCACTGAGACAACTGTTGAAACTCTAAAATGTGACCGTTATAAGTGATTGTAAAATTAGACTCGAAAACAAGCACTTTTCAACACTTTGAGAAGTTAAATGATACTTTTAATACAGCTTGAGTACTTGAAAACTCAGCTGGAATTACATTAAGACAGGAAGGACTTAAGTGACCTCCTGGGAAGTCGAGTGCTTTCTAAAAAGTCTAGCTACTATGTAATGCCAATCCTTGATAATGTTTCTCGTCGAATTACAAAATTTTCGTTGGAATGCGTTTTAAAATTTTAAATGTCGCCATAATCTGGGGATATACTTTTAATCTATTCGTAATTCCACACGTAAGCTCTGGTTAAGAGTTTCTACCGTAATTGCATGATTTAGTTACCAACTAACCAAGGAATGGTTACCGTCCCAGAATGAATATCTTGTACAAAATTTTTTTGACATTGTATTTGTTTTTTTTTAATCCCAAAGTATTGTGTTTACTTGTGCAAGGTACGACATCTTTAGGAGTCCATCCCAGTTTTTGAGACAAGTTAATCTAAAAAGCTAGCAAGCGAGCTTTATTAAAGTTACATCACATTTGTGAAAATGGTAATTTTGTGCTAGGGTGAAACAGGGTGTTTTAAATCTTGATATTTTATTTAAAGTACGACCATTACATCAAGTTTGAAAGAGACATATCGGGGTGTGCTAAAAGCTTAGACTCATTGACTTTCAGTGCGTGGTGTTAATCTTGCTGATGTGGACTGAATGAACGAAGCGGTTTGCAGTTAAGAAAAAAATAAACAATTTAGAGAAAAACAGTAGAAAGCAAAAACCACCCGAACTCAACTACACGGTTTGGCCAGAACCTACACGCATGCGCACAACCAGCCTCACCCGAGTAACTACAATGCAAGTAACTGGAACAACCGTGGATAGTTGTTTCGTCCTTGTTAGGACTCATCAGCACGGTATAACTTTTCAGCCACAAGCAAAGAGCTACAAGGGCGAGTTCAGAGAACTTCTTTAAGAGATACTTTTTTCCCTTTTTTAAGCCATACGTGAAATAAGATATCGACAGTGATTTTTTAAAATTTTATGTTAATAAGCTCGATGCTGCAATTTGAAATGAAATAACATTTTTCTATTAGAATTTGAAATTACAATACAGTTATATGCTTTGAATGAGCCGTACAAAGTTCATAGTACTTATATTTATTTTAACAGCAAAACTACCCAAATAGCACCACTCCAAGCCGTACGTTTGATGCATTTTCCGTTTTGCATGAAATTAGATTGTGTACCATTAGACTTTACTGACTTTAAATTGACCGAAAAGCACTTGAACGCTATCAAATTAAAATCATGATCTGTTGCTTCGTTGATATACTCCAATTTTTATTCTAAAAATATACACAAGAATATTTTTCAGCATAAAACTAGCGGGAAAAAAAACAACATTCTAAGTGACTTATATAAAAAGTGTCCCGAGGGTTTGGAAATTAAGTTCAGTAATTTTGGTCTTTCAAGCTCAGTGCAAGAGGAACGAAAAACTTCTAAAACGTTTATATTTTCCGGGCCTCTATTCTTTCTTTGTTAAATATCATCATTGAAAGTTCCTACATTTTCCTCCAGGAAAAAAAAATTTGTGCTAACTGAGTAAATTAGTGTCTTGCTTAATTGCTTGTCAGGTCTTTTTCTTTTAGAACTTCGAACTTTATAACAACTGTCGAGCAGTTTCACGCAGGTCACCTGTACATGTGCTTTATGCATTTTAACGTCGAGCTAACTGTAAAACAAACGTTTATAGAGGTAAGTAATACGAGCAATTTCAAGATTATCTTTTCGGCTGTTCTGTAGCCCCTTCATAATGCTATTTTAAAGTGATAGCGCAAAAATGTCTTTTTTCTGTTTGTCTTAACCACTAGAAGTTGCCTTTCATAAACGCTAATTGAAACTTATAATGTTTACTTTTCTGCTTTGTTTTGTTCTCAAAGAGATGACAGGGTTCTTAAAATAATGGATGGAAGTTAATGTCTTGAGGCAACATTAAAAAAAACGAATTACTTGCATATCTGAAATGAACTACATATATGACAAGATGATATATGACTTTACATGATAGAAATCCAATAATTTTTTTCTAAAGACCGCGTTTAACTAAGTTTAGCCTATTATCTTATCATAGTTACCAAGATTTCTGAAATCCTCTAAGCTAAATTTTACCGAACCAAGCGATTAGTTTGTTTTCAGTTCATCATTAATGATAGTTTGACGAAGGACTCTAGAAAAAAGTATTTTTTGCTCCATTTTCTTTAAATGTTAATATATTTTCTTACTTTTATCAGTATTTTTATACCTTTGGCAAAGAAATGCTGTATATATAATTAAAATTCTAGTTTTGAAAACGTTAAAGGCCTTCGTATCAAAACATCCCATGTCGCCATTAGGAATTTCAGTAACACGGGCTAAAATGTGAACGTTTTCATAAAAAAGTAATGAAAGTACGTACAACACCTTGCAGCTTATTGATTTGCACTGCACCCCATTAAAAATCCCATTTAAAAGAGAGCGGAAAGACAGATTAGTTTTATCATACACTCTAATGGATGAGTGCAAGTCAAAGAAGAAGCAAGTCAAGAAGTTGAAAGGCAAAATTAGATAGCAAAATAAAAAAAAACGATTAAAAACTACAAGACATTCACTTTTTAAATTGAAAAAGCCCACGTCTCACGGTAAAACAGTTCCGGTTCATAGCTTGCTTTTCTTCTCGCCTTACGTGGCAATTAATTGTTTCCGCTTTATCTTCGATGAACCACACTCTGTACTCAAGCAACTGAAGATAAATCTATAGCTAGAGTCACACTTCGTACACCTATTCACAGATTCTAGTAGGCATTGTTAAATGTAAATTCTGGGCGTCTCGCGTTTCGAAAATAACATAAACAATAACAGATCGTGAATTTAATGGTTAATTAAATACTAATCATATCATCGGATGAAAGTTATTACAATCTGAAATTCGATTAGTTGGAATTTTGTCGTCAAAACCGAAGAGGACTGAGTACAAACTGAGCCATCTGGCTATCGCCTCGGCCATAATTCTCAACTTAAACAGTTCGTATCATCGTAGGTTTCGGTGACTTCGTCGTCCTAAAGTAACCTGTGAGTTTGCTAAATAGGAAGTATCACCTGACAAGATTTGAGCACTCTTTAAGGGCCTAGCATCTTGAAAGCCGCTTGTTGTATCAGCGTAGCGAAAGGCATTATTACATGAATCTCTAAATCAGGTATGAGTTTAAAGTATTGCTTGATCTTTTCGCGGATTTGGTTTTGTCTAAGGCCAGGCTACGAACTCATGATTAAGTAGGCGGAACAGTTTTACATGTCAAAGCTACAAAAGTAGGGAGCACACAAAACAGATGGTCAAAAACGTTTGCATTACTCACCGCGTGGAACGTGTGGCTTCGCAAGGAAATGTTAAAGTTCTTCTCTTGTCATTCAGACAATACTGCTAAACCCGACATCGATAAAGATTATGACACTGTGAACTTTGATATTCACACACCGACGTACATAGGAAAGTATTTGGGCTGCGAGGAGCTTTTTAGACCCGGCTTACAAGATATATGCAATACTGTAAAGAGTATATATCTTCAAACAAAGCCGCGGCTGAAGGCTCTTGATCATTATTCAGTTACTCTGTCTAAAGACGAGTTAACATTACGTGACAGGGATAGCACAGAGGATGAGGAGAGAGTGTTTGGCTTGCGAAGGATTTTATATTGTGGGGTTTATAAGCCGCAGCAGAAAATCTTTTTCTTTAATTACCAGTTTGGTCCCAAAGGAGACACGGTTAATTGCCATGTATTATTGCTACCAAATAAAGAAGAAGCGAAAAGCTTAGCTAAGGTTATACAAAAAGCTTTCCATTTACAAACACACGAACTTCATGTACAGGACGTTCAGAATCGGAGGCTTCATGCACGCGGTTTGAGTGAAAGTAGTCTTTCGCATCTAAACGTAGATGGAGGAAGAAACGGTAAAACGAGATACTATAATCTGAAACCGTCAAGCAGTCAATCTTTAAGTAGCAGTACTGACCTTGGAAAGAGTTGGAACTCGACAGACAAAAAGAACGATTCAGAAATATCAGTTGAGTCCATTGACGAACAAGAGTTGAGCACAGATTTGTCACAATCTCAAAGTGATAAAAATACTGAAAGTCGACTCATAACTAATTTCAGTGAGAAAAATAAATCTCAATGTTTGTGTTATAGTGGAAAAAATGATAGTAAGGGATTTAACAAAATTGTCGAATGGGAAACTTCAGAAAGTTCGCAAGGAAATGAAATAACTGATTTGGATGTGGAAAAAAGTCACGAACTTCGGGAAACTACTTCTGACAGCAACTTGGGCTCAAGTCTGTGTGCAAGTACTGAGGATTTAACAATGGCAGCATTTCCTGGAGGTTATAGAATTTACGGTAGTCAATATTGTGACTGGGAAAAGTTATTGGAGTTAAAGGAGACAGACTTATGACATTAAAGTGTTATTTTGTAAGATATCAATGGAAGATCGTTAATAAGTTGATTTTAAGCCGAACCAATCGCCTTCAAGTTGCCACGCGAAAATTATTGTCAAAAGTTTGCCTTTGGCAAGTCGATGAGTGTTTTAGCATCGTGTCTCGGTTTCCTGAAGAGATTGGATCTTTAGGGAGTGTTTTTTGCTCTTCTTAAAAAAAGAATTCAACAAAAACGCTTTAACTGCTCGGAAATGGGAAATCAAAGGCGTTAATCAGGAGAGTACGTCACGCGAACTCAAAGCTCTTCAACCCTCAAGCGAATGATGACAAAAGAAAAAAGCTTTTTACCATTTAACTAAAAAATCTTATCGCTAGCAGTTGCTTTTTATTCATCCCGTTGTAAATTCATTCTCATCACAAATGCCATAAAGCTGTCATACTTTTGTTTGTCACCTACAGCTCATCCAGTGTATAGGCTAGAAAACAGCAGTTTTATTGTCAAGATTATCGACGTAATGCAAGATGGTGGAATGTAAGGAGCTCGCAAATGTTTTTATAACCATCGTCAACACTTCTACTACATTGCAGCTTTTTGTTGCAAATTCACGGGTAGTTGAGCTGATTTTTTTGTTTTTACGAGTCGAACAACGTTTCCATTTCTCCTGTAACTACAAAGAAATTTTCAGAGTTCGACAGCGGAGAAGAGGAACTGCGGTTTTTAGAGATATTTGTGCTATTTGGTAATTGTTAACAGAAATGTTAAACTGCTTGAGGCAAAAACACTTTAGTTAAAGAACAAGGTGTATTGAATATTTTCAAAATTTTTAACTTTGTTTTAATGTTAAACCTTTTTTAAAGTGAAAAAATCTGATCAAAACAGTTAAAGTGAAACTCTAAAGATCTGTAAACACATTTTGGCTGCCTTGAAATTTCTTGATAAAAGCTGCAAATTGTTTCTTTCCCTCAATAACTAACAGTTCAATCGGGTATGAACTCAGGCAACAGTCAAATGTTCTTTTTAATACTGTAATACACTAATTACAAAAAGCGTAGTATGTGCGGAAAATATATTGTTGTCTTTGTATAAGAAGATATTTCATTTTTCAGGTCATATTTCATTTTTCAGGTCATACTATTGGTGGCATGCTTAAAACTTAAGGTACGCCGAACTTTTACATTTACAGAATACAACTACAAGCTTAAAAATTTTGTATTTTGAAGTGTCGAAAAGAAAGCTAAGAAGCTTTTCTTTTGTATTGGTGCAACAGACACATTTCACGTTGCAAATAAACGAAAAGCAGCTTTAGTTTTTGACCATGTAAATATCAAACTGAAATATTTGAAATCTTTTCGTGATCTCTTGACCTAATCTCAAAACAAAGAAGTTAATATTTTAGTCTGGCACGCGATCCAACGGAGCCTATATTGGGGATTCAAAAAATTGTTTGATTTCAAGAATATGCCAGTGATTTTAATTTTTTTTTTTTTTGGCTTTGCTTGTGTAAAATAGTTATTTTCATTTTTTGTTAAAAGTTATTAACTGCCAACATAATCGTGCGTTTTAAGATACTGTTTTTGCTAGAGAAAAAATTTTGAGGTTTGGAGTTTCCCCGCGTTGCGACGTTTACTATGTTTCTCCTGTTTATAAAATATTGGCAGCATTCATTTATTAGTTTAATTTTTAAGTCTTTCATAAATATATAGTTGCGGTTCAGTTCACAAATACAAAACCTTTTATTTACAGTTTTGGCTTGAAATAGCCTTAGAATATGTATACATTCGACTCAATTTACTCCATTTTTTTTCTAATGAAGGGCAAACGCTTATAAATACCAGATGCATACACTACTGCAATCGATGCTATAAAATCTTGATTCTCGAGTGGTCTAAATTACACCTTGTGTCTATTCGCCAGCACACAAACAAAGGCTTTGGTTTACTCCAGGTTTCATGTGAGTTGACAATTGTTATTAAAAGAAGAAGTTTTTTAATAGTTATCGTGTAAAGACATTATTTTGTTATGAACGTGAGGCAAAAACATTACTCAAAATTTCAGAATCTGCAAACAAGACCGAAAAGGGGTGAGTTGCTTTTATAATTTTGTGCAGTGCAAAAGATTGTCAGCTAATATTTGTCAGTTCAACGTTGCCCGAAGTTTTGGGAACTAAAATGTTAATTTTACTAGAATAATTTGCAGTTACATGAATAGTGAACGGTAATCCACGAATATGAATCTTTAGACGAATAAGGAGTTTGTTTGTTTATAACAGAGAGGAAATTAAAGGCATTGACTTTACGGTCTTTTATGGTTAACACTTGTACCCCAAATACTCTTGAATATGATGAAAACATTTAAAAATATTTCAGGCTGAACTCTATAAAATTTTTAAAACGTTTCGTAAAGGCTCAATAATACGGAACTTTTGGTACCTGCTACAAACTATAAAAAGAGCAAAAAAAAAAAAAAAAGACTGGCTGTGTTATCAGAATTCACAGACTTAAAATTAACTGCTCCGATACCAAATTAAGTTTGCTCTTGTTCTGTTTGATGTTAACGATAGACGAAGCTTTAGTTATAGTTTCAGTCGCAATTTTAAATGTTTAATAATTATTCAGCCGAGAAAAAAAGGATTCTGTCGAACATAGCAAATTGAATTTTCGACTTCCGGCCACTGACGAGCCGGAAGAGGGGTCCTGTCATAATCAGTGGATCATCGGTAGTGTCAACTTTAATGAAGGAAAGAAGGTCACGAGTTTAAAAAGCATCCTAAGATGTGTTTAAAGTGTGGTCTGTAAAGAAGCATAAATCCTCCTTAAAGCTTTATTTTTACCTGACTGCGGAAAACAAAATGCCAGTGTAAAAGCCATATAAAGAAAACTAATCCGGAGGTCTGCAAGTTTTTTTTATTTTTAAAAAGTAAGTGAAATAAGTGCCGTGATAAGCTTTCTGTTCTTTATTTCTAGTTTTTACAATTAAAAAAACACTAAAATTAAGTTGATTTTTTTCAGCCGATAGTGTATTTAATGATCCTATCGCCTTGAACTACAATATAACAAAAACAGTACGAAGTTAACTTTATGATTGATTGCGGAAGCAGAGACCTGCTGACGACTTGCTGAAATTTAAATCTGTTCGAGGGAATATCAGTGCTGTAGTTTTCAAATTTTTAAACGGGAGTTGATACTTTTACATAAAAGCTTGTGTTTTAACTCATCTCTTATTAGTTGACAGAGGTAGTCACCAGCTGGAAAACATCTTTACTAAATAAAAGTTTAACATTTTTAAACTTTTTCCAAGTGTTGTTGTCTCCACGCGTGCCAAATCAATTTATTTGTTTTAAACACGTGGGATGACAATCTGATTTTGAACAGCTGCCAACTAACAACAAAGTGACACTTTTTAATTTTACTTGTTTCTTTCTCAGAGATTAAATGTGACAAAATTAAACCGCATCATTTTTCCCATCAAACATTTAGTTGCATCTTTTATAAAACTCACTGTACCAAGCATTTGTTGTAAGTAATTTCGTCGAAAACTCAGTTCTTACAACGTGTCAACATCCACTCTTTTGGCAAACCCTTCACTTCCGCCATGGTGGTTTACCATTTTTTTATGTCAAACTTTTCACTTCAAGAACATGTTCTAATTTTTTATGAACTGTATAAAAAAAAAAACAAAAAAAAACAATAACAAGTGATTGCAGCAACGGTATATAAAAGACTTTTAAGCTTGTTCCGATTTAAAAAAAGTAGGGCGGCAATGAAACTTTGGCATTTTAGGCAAATAAAAATTTAGAAAGTAGCGCAGAATTTGATATACTAGACTATCAAGTTTCCTTTTCTTTCTTAAAGTAAAAAACCCTCCTTTTTCGTTCTCGTTTTTCGACTCCGCGAAGGAAAACGAAGAACTCGTGCGCAGGAACAATATATTTCTCTAACCAATGGCTAACGGCTTGAAAGCTTAGCTTCCTACGCGTGTAGGAAGCGTTGGTGTCAAAAAAAGACTTCAGCGAAGACTGATCAAACAACGTGAATAAAACGATGCAACAAAGTTCACAATATTTCGACTGGCCAATACCAGTCTTCATCATGTTATTTATTTATCTATTTCGACTGATCACGATCTTTTAGTGATCCAACATAGGCAAGGAATTGATCGTTCGGTTTTGCATTGGTTTTTAGCCTAGTTTTCAATTTTCCAACGATAATTAAACATTTAATCCTAGAGTTGCTTAACATCAATATTTCAAATTCAAATCAACAGTGATTAAATTATTTTGATATGGACCAGAAATACAGAGAGCGTAGATAGTTTTCAGAAGAGACAAGAACTGTGGTTATTATAAAAACATCAAAACAAGTACTTGAAGAAAACCAGACAGCGCAAAAGAGTATAATTAGAGCCAGTGTTAAAAAGCATTTTTTTAAAAAAACAAAGACTTTCTACAAAATTTACATAAACCAACATAACGTCAAATGTGGCACATCTTTACGAAAGTATTTTATTGACTATAGAAAAGTTTGTGTTTGCTTTTGTTTTTCTAAAAAAAATAGAACAACCACTCTGAACGCGATCTCCCCCTCCCCGACTCCACTAAAGGAAGTCGGGGAACGTTCCTCAATTGCCTTGGGTATTTTGCCGATAAACCCCAAACCCGAGACACGTTTCACGCTCAGAGGAGAACGCTTCGTATCATCATCGTGGTTGCTGCAGGTACCTTTGTTGACAGACAAAGATGGGACACGTACTATAGAAATGATCCTAGTAAGTACGGTCTTATTGGTTTGAGTTCAGGGGAGTTATAATAAACCTGCTTTGCTGCCGGGTGAGTGTGGGATGTATGTACTACACATGCGCAGAAGTGCAATAAACTTAAATGGAATATTATGACATTATCGAAGAAACATTGAACAATATTTTGAGTTAAAAAACGTTTTCATGGGTATGAAAACCAATTTTCAAAATTGATATATACTAGTTATATATATATACTAGTATTCTCATTTTAATAATAATTTTGTATCTTATATGACCCCGACTAATAAAACCCCATAAAACTTTACTTGTTGCACAATATGTTTCAATGTTACACATTATAAAAGAAACGAAATGATCATTTGGTAGTTCAAAACTATCAAACAAAACAATGAGGAGAGGTAATCAACAGTAGTAAAAGAAAATCCGGCACGTTTCTTAAAACACTTTTTTATGATAAAAAATAAAACAAAAAAAAATCTTTTTATTAGAAGGTGAGGCTAAAAAATATTCCAGTGTGATGACAGAAGTGACATTTCAACATCGAGTGACGACACATCATAACTGGTGAATTAATGACTTATACACTACGTTAAAGAGAAGCTTCTCAATGAACCAACATACATACATACATTTTTTTTACATACATACATTTTTATTTTTGTTACCTCATATTACTTTTTACAATATTTATAAACCAGGTCCTTACCTGCTCTTTTTAAAGTCTCTTAAACGACATCTTTAAACTAAATTATTGTAAAGAATTTTGGAGTCCTGTAGAAAACCGCTTAATAGTGTCAAGCCATAAGAGAGCCATGCTAGTCCCGAGGTCCGCAAGTATTCTTTTGTTTTAAATAGTTTCATTAAAGAATAAACGTTTAAATTTGTCTTTCATACAATCTATTGCTAGAAAGATAAGCGCCACCTGCACAGTCTTAGCAAACTGCATCCGTTTAACACTGCTTTTATTGAAATTTTGTTCAAAATAACATACAAGTTTCAAGTTCAGGTTCCAAATTTCCTTGATCGTTTGGTGCTGTCATTTAAGCGAACCAAAAATTGAAAAATCTTTTCAACGTTGTTGGATGAATATTATTGAATTACTAGTTCAATGCACTTATAATCAGTAAAATCCATTTAACCAAATTGCAAAGGACGGCTGATAGTTGTATGAATTTGCATGAAATACATACTTGCGGGTAACAGAAAGAAATCTATGACTATCGGGTACAATGTCCTAGTATTTTATCGAACTCATTTTCAAACTCTATCAAAACTCTTTCATTTACGACTCAGTTTCATCTTGACTTATGTCAACTGATTTTTAAAGACTTTTTTTCAAACAATCTCTTTTCAAGCTTTTATTGCTGCATAACACCGATCAAAAATGTTTCCGTTTAAAGTCCCACGCGCCATGTCAATGCTTCTTAAAAATTCATACTAGTTGGAGCCCTTTTTCAAATTGTTCAATATAAAAGACTTATAATCGAGACTAATTTACACGAAAACTACACTTATAGAAATAATCAAATATGACACAAAAAATCTATTAATTCTGTACAATGATAAAAAGTTTTTTTCAAAAACAAGTGCATGCACTATAGCTGTAATGAAACATTTTATAGAGTTTCTGTTTGACTTCTTTTGTTGGTATAAGAAAACTGCAATTATAATGGTATTACCCAGGAAACAAAGTCCGTATGCAATTCAATAATACAATATCGTGGGAACTCAACAAGACAAAAACAAAAGAAGATATCGTCGTTTGTGCATCTATAATTTTCATCAAACTAATCCTTTGGGGCCCTTTGGCTGTTTGAATCCCGGAAACGTAAGAGATTTAAGGACTAATGTAAATTATTTTAAAAGCATATTACAACGAGATTTTGAAATGATAGATTAAATAACGCAGTGAAACTTAAAGGTTCTTCCTTCATTCAACTTGTCTTGGAGTTGGACAATGAAAGATCAAGAATGGCAAGTAATCTTTTTAGTCGGTTCATAAATAGGAAACAGGCTCAAAGGCTGAGTGTCGATGAAAAGGGAAGTTTTAGTGTCCCTGTAATTTATCTTGGAAAAGTACAAACACTTTGCCCGATTGGGGAAGAGATGTGTGGCTCCGTGGCAGAAATTTACGAGAATGCTAAACCCAACCTAGCTGCAGGACTTATTCCAGTATTTAATTTAGAAGTTATTGACGAAAAATTCTTCTTGTCGTTGCATGAGGTACAGAATAACTCAGTCAATTGTTTTGACTTTAAGCGAATTGTTTATTGTGGGGTAGACAGAAACAGAAAGAAAATTTTTGCCTTTAATTACCACGAAACAAATGGGAACGAAAGATTTTTATATTTTACTCATGCTTTTCTCTGTTCAAATCGATCAACAGCAAAGAAATTGGCTTTTACAGTTTCTGAATCTTTTAAGAACAACTGTAATGTTGCTTTACAAGGCGGCATAGATGAGAAACAAAATGAAAAGCCATCTTCGGCGAAACTAAACTGCGAATCAATGGAAGAAATTTCAGCCAAGAGAATGGACAGTCCCTCTACCTCGAAAACTAATAAGTTTACAACAAAAACAACTTTAGATGAAAATAGCCTGCTCAACAAAGAAAAAACCTCCCTTCTTAGCATCGGATACTTAAAAAGGAGCTCTACATCTATTTTTCAAAATGAACAAAGCAAAAAGAAGGAAGTGGATGAAAATGCCAGTATTTGTTCAGCAGCAACGAGTGAAAATGAAGATTGCAGTGACTCGGTCGATTGGGAACACACCGATCAACAAACCCGTCTTCTCTTACGCAGTTCATTTCATTATAAAAAACAATTAACAAACAAAGCTGAAACAAAGCAAAGTCGGCAGGATTGTGATTATATTGTTTTTGAATCTTTTGTGTAGAACAAAGGCAAACGTACAAGCAACCAACAATGGAAAACTGCAGTTTGTAATCTACCTGATTACCATAGTTAGCTGCATGTTATAACATTTTACTCTTTAAACCTTACCTTACCGTGTCTTATTTTGTAACACTGACAATCTGTGGAAGCTAAGGCGTTTCTAAGCGTTAATTAAAAATATTTCCTTAAATTTGAGCCAAACTACGTTACTGAAAAATCTATGACAACCAGACTTTCTATGAAATTTCAAACACTGTTGTTGAGATCATCCTTCGATGGGTTGTTGCAAACAGGTTTTATAGTAGTGATTTCATCATTGTTCAAGCGGCAAATTAAAAAGACAGACGTTTAGTAGTTTTGTTTCAGAGTTTAAGTCATAAATAGGATAATCACTTTCGTTTCCCAAGTATTTAAAATAGGGAAATCAAACTAGGTTTTTCGAAACTTTTTTCCGGCAAGAAACCTGTATAGCCCACGCTTTACATCCGCCGCGGTCCGGGATTTCCTTAACTTAAGTTGAAACTGTCTATTTTTAAGTATTGCGGCTGTCGAAATTGTAACTCAACCATTTTAAAAGTCTCAGTTATTCATGCGAGTTGATAATTTTAACTTTGGTGAGAAAACCGAACAGACAATATTTGCCTCAGATTGAAAGACAGGACATTTAATACCTTCACGAAAATTAGCTCTATGATAAAAAAGGGAGAAGCAAGTTAAGTTGATTTATGGCGCATTTAAAACGAAAACTTTATCTTTTGCAAATGTTTCTGAAAAATTTAATTAATATATTTAACGGCAGTTTGTCCGTATATTACCTGCTTTTAACAAGATTACTTTCTCCTCCAATAAACGGTAAAGGTAAAATTAAAAAGGAGACATATTGTCATACGTGTTTGCTGTCGAAAAAGTAATTTGAATCAAAACGGATTAGAAAAAAGTTTGACGTTGTTGTTGATATCGTATTTTAAAAACTCAAGTAGACGAAAAAACAAGAATTATAAAAGAAAAATGAAAAACTTCAGATGCGTATAATTGGTTTAGGTCCATTGTATTGCAGACATGCTAATCTTTGAAGTCCGAAAAACTTAAGATTAGTTATTTTTCCTCAAAAACCTGGACCGGAGATTTTGCTGAAATATTTAAGGAACAGCACTGGGTCCCCAAAGAGAAAAGCTGGCGGGCAATGTTTGACCCTTGCACACAGAAAGGTTTTTCAAACTCGATCGATATCATCTAAATGCTGAAAATGTCTGTTTTCAAAGAAATAAAACCACAAAATTTTCCTTAATCATCTGGTGACTCATTGAAAATTATATTATACATGGACCATGCATTGTCGATTTTAAAACTTATATTGAATCATGCGGAAGCGATATTAACGTCTGGCATGTTTCGCAAAAACTTTTTTTCACATGAAAATAGAATAATTTTTCAAAGCTTGAAAATCCTTCCATTTTCTCTAAAAATATGTACATTAGGTACAAAATCGTGAAAACTTAATATTTATTTTGAAATTGTCAAAATACGACAAAACTGCATGTTTGAGTACAGTCCGTCTGCTTTTGAACTGAAAACGGAGACTTATATTTTCAACTTTAATTAGGGTCAATAAAAATGATGGAAAACAAGGAAAAATCTGTGTACCTAAATGAACATTTTTTCCGATCCTCCACCGAAATTTAAGCAAAAATTAAGCAAAAATGCTAACTCCCGTGTTTGTTAGGATTTTTTAAATCCTGAAAGATAAGAAAGAAAAGGTTCGCAGTTTGACTTTCTATCGGTTTTTGAAAACAAAGTTCAAACTTTTTAACTTATAAGAACTCTATTTAAAACAACATTATAGGCTAAAAATGACTAAATCTTAAGAACATACAAAACAAAACATATCCAACTGTAATTCAAGATTTTTTCACACATGGTGCCCGGGCAAGGTGCCCGAGTACAATTTTCGGTAGATACCAATTTGAACACACTGTTTTTCCAGTAACTACGCCAGAATTCGGGCACGGTGCCCGGCCTATGCCCGAGTACAAGGTTTCGTCCCTGTACTCTGGCATTGAAGTGGCCACTGGCTCCACGCACACTCTTTTTGTTAGTTTTCAGGAAATTTACCCACAAACCACTACTACGATAGCTATCAAGCATTTTTTACCAATATAATGAACAAATTCGTTTTCTAATTCGAGAATCCTCGAAGCAGCTTTTCATTCTGGATTATTTTCAGTAAGGAGCACGAAGACCTCGTTTAATTGTCTTGCAAGTCTAGTCTTTGGACTTGGCCTGCATGCTTTTCCTTTCAACCCATATCATATCACTCATTAGTTTGGATTACTTTATAAAAAGTAGTATTAATATGTCTATCGTAAAAAGTGATATGGAAAACCTTGGAAAAACAAAAAAAAAAAGCCCATTTCATCTCTCCGCAGTGCTAGCATTGAATATTCAGTTGCATGAGCGGGGCAATTATCCTCGATCGGTTTGTGACAGTTTTATCACAAAAGAAGGCATATGTTTGTCATGTCTTGGTAACAAAATGAAAATTAAACCAATTTACTTTTAAAACTTAAGTGACAGTTCACGACTCCGCTTATAATTAACGAAACATAGTTTGAGATAGTGACTACTACGTTAATAGATAGCTATATTGTGTCCTGGAGGGGTATAGTCTTGCCTAGACTGTTTTACACATCCGGATATAGTAGTTTGTCCTAGGACGACAGTTTATAACCCGGGGTATATTCTAGCCAATACTAAACAGCCATACCCGGGTTTAATTTGGGCAACTAAACGCGCCAGTCGCGCAAAGTTCAGACCAGCGGTTTTCATTACCCATAATACTTTGCTGGTGATTGCGTGCATTTCCCGCGGTTTACAAAGAGGACTGCTGTGGCTGAGAAGCATTGAGAGATTTTGGGACAGAGAAAGTCAAGAATTTCTCTTCCTCTTTCGAGGATGACCACAGAAAAACCGGAAATAGTACAGCCGATTCCCAAAAAGGCTAAATTCGAACAACTGAGAGCCGATCATGAGTTATTTCTTCGAGCGTTTGAAAGTAAGTTAAATTGTGTTGAATTCGTTCATAATTGCATGTTAGGGCACGCTAATTTCAACGATTGATACCGAGTTGAGCTGTTGAGGCAAATGAAAACAACGATCTCGTTATTCTGACAGAACCTACCCAGATCTACCGTTTTCTTCGAACAAGAAATGCTGTACAAGTAAGTATTAGTTAATCTGCTCTTTACGTCGGTTACACATTTCCACGAGTTATCAAGATCTCTTCTATTTTAAACTATTTCCGTTCGGTTCGGCGTTTTTACTTTCAGTGCTTTGTTCCAGAAAGTTTTTGTGATGATGTCTATGAAAAAAAATCAACAATTTTTTAGTACGTATCATTGTTGTTAAATCTATGTTTGTTGCGCAGTTTTCCTTGTTTTAATATTAAAACAACATTATGTTTCAACAGCCGGTCTTTTTGCATCGTACCTTGTCGTATATGCGGCATCGACGGACGAAGACACCAAATAAAAGGTAAACCAAAAATAAACGAATAAAAAATAGGCTTGTTAAACTTCTCTCTCTAATTTCACAAAATCTGTGCCTTCCCTGCGTTATGTTTGCTAACTCATTTGATGAAATTTTATAAATATATTGGAGTTCTCATGGAGAAGCTACAGTTGAGTTCTTAAACACAAATGGAAATTTATGTATGATGTTTGAGAACAAAAGATCATACTTGTAAACACGTGCTCTAGATATCTATATTAGAACTCGGCCAAACCATGTACAAAATTTTTCGTGAATATTTGAAATGTACAATACAATTAAAGCTCTAGATGTAAATTTCAATAATAATAAACACTTCGATCTGCCCTTTAAATTTTGAACCTTGTTGGTGTGAGAGTCGAAAACAATAGGTCTTTGCTTAGCACACTTTTTTGTATCTAAGGATTTACACTAATGCACTGCTTTATGATTTTCTTGTGTACAAAACCTTTTCCGTTTTGACAGAAGAAAATGACATTAATTAAACGTTATCATAGCACTCAGTTCACCTTATTTGTAGCTAGTGACTTTGCTACTTTAAAAGGAAAGCTTCAGTTTTAAATCTTTTTTAACAACTTGAAACTTTAGTATGGGAATCATAAATAAAGGATTATTATTTAAAAGCTAAATATCTTGGTGTTTTGGAGAAAAAAAACAGAGCTTCTCACATAGAAAGATATTTTAAACTTTTTGCAAGCCTACTTAATCATTGATTTTGAATTGGGCCAATCATTTTGTAACTATCATTGTATTTAAGTGGTATTGATGCTGTTTTGCTTGAATAATTTTCACTAGCTACACGTAATTTTGATAACTATGGGTTTAGAAAACTATGGTTATCACTGTGAATAGTATAAGGAGCTGACATCAATATTATAGTTACTCTGACGAAGGGCTAATGTTCAATGTGCTATCCCCTTAAACCAGTAATCATAAATTGCCCAGTGTTGTATTTTACATGCCTTCCAGTAGACTCAATAGTTTTTAAAATAATCTTGAAGTTAGATCCTCAGCAAATAAAAAGTAAATGTTTGTATAGTAATTAAACATTTTAAATCATCTTAATTATCTTTGCCTGGCCAATAGTTTCTATCAAAACAACTCTTATCATTTAAATATGGCCATAATAAAAAAAATCAAAAACAACAACAGCAATCATTTTAATGCCACCTTCCAAGCATGTTGGGGTGAGTATTTAGTTTCTTGCAGGGTTGTCAAAACGATTTAGAGTAGCTGGAGTTGTCAAAAGAGTAGGGGGCACTGGGGGCCAAAGACCCCCCTCTGTCGCGGCCGGTCGCCATGACTTTCTCTTCTCTATAGCCTGCTTCACACTAGTGACGTAAAGCATAAGCGCAATCGTAATCGCAAGCGCAAGGACCTTCACACTAGAAGATTTCTGACACAAGCGCAATCACAAGCGCAAG
>JAOEHV020210208.1:0-13085 GCA_025447995.2 Isaurus tuberculatus | reverse complement strand
GTGGAAGTTGAAAAGCAAAATTCTCCCAAACTACTTCTATAGAAAGTATGGAACTCAGTTGTGAGAATTTGCCAACACACCATTTGTCGTGTTTGGGGATTAAAGGGTTAAAAGAAAGGCTTTTGATTGGCATCCATCAAAAACTAGTTCAATAAACATTCAAACTGCACGAATGAATACATGTGTAAATGAAAATGGCTGTAATTAAGTAATAAAAAAGATTACAAAGACAAAAACAATTATTTTATTTTTGAACTTGTTTATCAAATGAATCTAACTGACTTTTACCTTAAAATAATACACTTACCACTGCACCAACAAATTTGTCCTGATTTCGTTTTATTATATCTGAAAAAGTTGAAGTAAGATATTAACTATATTATTGCCGCCTTCTCCTGACTTTGGCCCAATAAAAAAAACCCTAAAAGATACCATCATCCCTGCCTGTTGCCGACTGGAGTCCCCCCCCCCCCCCTCCCGGGTGATTTGAGTCTAATACTGAAGCAAGGCAAAAGTATAAACAAACAAAAAGTTGAAAAAAGTTGCTACGGTAGTGCTGGCTCACCATGCAGGCTGTCGATTACCTTGGCAGATTGGTTGGTCAGCTCTGCCAAAATTTGAACATTTTGTGTGATCTTCTTCTCTCCCAAAGCTTACACAGCTTTTCATTCTTACAGGTTTGGTAACTAGGTTCTAGCAGTCGGGAGCTAACCCAAGATGGAAGAGTGTCTCCTCCAGGGGGGGGGGATTGGGGAGAGAATTTCTACTGTTTGACACTACAGAAACTGAAGATAAGCATCAGCTCAATGGGCCAATAGGCTCATAAAAGGATATAGTTTCTAAGCCAGCTTACCAATAAAATCTTCATGTGCACTTCTTGAATGTAAAAACATTGGTAACTTGGTTATAGCAGCAAGTTCAAACTGTTTTTCAAAGTATCTGTAAAAGAAGACCAGACTTCCTTTGCTTATGCAAGTCAATGCAATGTTCAGATCAAAAGGTTCTGGAGACATTCACAGCAAAAGGATCTGGGTAACAAAAATTATTTTTTAAATTTTAAAGTATCTGTTCATGTATATAAAGGACCCAAAAATTAACATAAATACTTACTTTGAATAATGTGTGTAATACTTAGTTCATAAGTAATAATTAGCTCTTAGATAAGGATGCCTCAGCTTTTCCAATCAATCTTCAGGCAATACAGTTCTCTTCCCTTGAACAAGTTTGGATTACAGTACTGCTCAAAAGAAACGCAACGTAAATTCGGCGATTTTCGTTCTTTGTTTCTGAGTTCATTTTCGCCGTATTTGCGGCGAAAAATATCAGACTCATGCATATTCTAACTTACCTTTGCCTTAGTCATTTTCGGCGAAACAATGCTGAATTTGCGTTCGCAAATGGGCCGCAAATGCGCCGAAAACGAGCCGAAAGTTTGACACTTGATTTTCTTTAGAGTATTTTGAATCAAAAGCACTAATTGACACTTAAAAGCTTCGTTGTGAGTTTCACGATGATGAAACTTTAGAAATTCTTTATAAAACTAAATAAACCAGTCGAATCTTTTAAACCAGGTTAGGCCTTTTGCGATGTGACTCTTTCCATACAAAACTGGTTGTAAAGGCCCACCAACCAGATGGTGAGGTATAAGGACATGAGCTGAACTGAAATTAATTGAACCCTTTTCTATATGTAGACAGGAATCTTATATAGGTTACTAAATTTTATGTCAACTTCTAATTGTTGCAACAGCTTTTAAAATACAAAAATAAGTGATAATATGAAGGCAATACTTTTTTTAATATTTAATTTAAACATTTTTACAGACAGTACTAATTAAAATTTTTACAGACAGTACTAATTAAAAACTTGTACTTACTTAAGTTGAAGTTCTTTCGGACAAAAATGCAACCTGTCATAATCTGAAGTCAATACAATTGAGAATTTAACAACAACTGGCTTAATGCCCTCTTCCAGCAAGCCAAAAAATAATTTATATTAAAAATAATAATAATAATAATGATTCTTATTTATGTTTCAATTGATTTAGCTACAGTATTTAACTAACTTGGCGTAAAGGCTGATTTTGTTTAGGGAGAAAAACCCTTGGAGTCAGATCAGTCAAATCTCAGTGCAAGTGCAAGGCACAGGGTTTAAACCCGGGTCACAGAGGTGGGAGTCATAAGTTCTAACAACTTGACCATCCTGACTCCCTATTATCATAATCAACACTGCTATCATAATCACCATCATCATCATCATCATCATCACTTTTTCTAATATTGACCAACAAGATGGCTCTTTTCTATTGACATCTTTTTTATTTACGTCTCAATTGATTTTAAGCAATATGACTTTGGTCCATATTGCAAATTTGGAAGACAGTTGTGATCCGGGCTAAAGAGTGGCCGTGGAGTGCCCAAAGAAAAACCCTAAAAATATTAAACCAATTGGGTCCTGGATGTATTTTTTATGAATTTTATGAGTAGTATATTTTCCAGTAAAACACTAGTGTCAAATATTAATCAATATTAACAAAAAAGTATATAATTTTAGTATAGATATATATATAGCACAAAAACTTTCAAAAAATTATTGTGAAGTAAAGTGGCATCTGGCACTAAGGTGAACTGTTTACATGTCTATTAATGAAAATACTGTGTGTATACAAGCCACATAGTTCATACATACTGTATCAGAACTTACAGCCACTTATATGGGAACTAAAGCCACTTTGATTGCGTTATGCTTTCTTCATTTTCGTTGATTTTTAATGTGGTTATAAATACAGTATCAGAAGAGTGTTATACTGTAAGTGCTCTTATCAACTGAGTTATGAAGCCACTGCTGTGAGGAGTTGGTCAATTTTAGTGGATAATTTAATGCTACTAAAGAAAGAGTGTAAAATCCTTTTTTTAATTTAGTTTATAACCTTGAAGATCCTTCACTAGGTCGATAACAATTTTATACAACACAGCAGTCATCAAAAGTTTACCTAGGCCACATTCTCCAATTGCTACCACTTTGTCCTTATTTTCTTGTGCTAACACAACCAACTTCTCAAAATATTCGTCAGGATTTTGCCCATCCTTCTCAAATTCTCCACATCGTGTAGGATGGCACCCAACAGTGCAGTAAAGAGAATCTAAGACATGAAATGAATGATAAAAAAAACTGATACAAAATTACTGAATATAAAATACTGGTTTCCAGATTGATTGATGCCTCACAGAGGAGTATTATTAATAGTAGGCCTTAGCTTACTGAAAAGTGGGTGCATTGAATTTATGTATGTACCCTGATATACAACTTACAAAGAGACTGGGTCTAGATTTAAACTTGAACATCCTTTTCCTTGATGTTGTAAAGTCTTACCATAATTTTATTTAAAGGTTTGATAGCAAAAACACATCCTACTCTTTAAGATGGATCTATATAGTTTTTTGGCACATAGCATGGATACATGTACGAACAGCATGCCCAGTACCGTAACTTGAAGAATTTCTATTTTGATGACATCATGAAAAACAAGGGTTTTTGAGTGATCTTAAAACACGTATTGGGCGCATTCCAGACAGTGAACTAATTTTTTTGTAAATTGGCCCATGGATAGGATTTTTCTTGTTTTACCTTTTAGGAAAAAATCATCAAATTTTATACATACATTAAATGTAATACGATTCAAAAATGAAAATTGCAAATTCCTCCAAAAATTACATACAGATAAATTATTGTAGCTCTGTCAGTTGAAACTCCTTGGATGTTTACTCTGTTTCCCCCAAAACAAAAAAAATTCACCATGTAGAAACCTAGAAATATCGCCTAGAAGTCAGGTACATAGGTTCGAAAAACAAGCCAAACATTTCTATAAGTAGTTGCCATAGCAACAACATTTTGGTTCTGAAAAGGTGTTTTGTACGTAGTCTAAGGCTCTAGGTTTTTATTATTTCTCTTACATCGAGTGCTACTGTATGTGATAAAAATTTGCCAAATATAAAGGAGAAATTATTAATTTTACACATGTAGTATCCAGAGCTTTGTAAAATATACTTAGCCACCTTAAGTTATCGAGGCTTGGAATTTAATCAATGTTGCTCATGATGAGAGGCATACACTAGAAATGTCAGCTTCCTACAGGTCTACGTAGGGTGATAATTAAACATTAGAACCTACACTGTAGGGTTGGTTGAATTAATGTGTTTTACTTTCTTACAAAAGCACTTCAACAGTTTTATTAAAAACTATTCAACAAGACTTATTTTATCAACCTCATAAAGCATAAAAAAGCTAAATAAATTTAGATAGAAAATGAAGGTCACAGAAAAATCCAAAAATTTGCAGACCTAGTGTTTGAAAATTGGACCTTGTGACTCAAAGACAGAGGTCTTTAGTTTACCACCATTAATTAGAAGTATAAATTTAAGATACTGTATAATAAGTAAATTATAAAATAACATTTTATAAAATTATATTAACTGATTGAACCTAGCTTGTTCTTTCTTACCACTTGTTTTTGCTAGCTCCAAAGCACTTCTGCTTTCTGTTATATTTCCACCTGTCACAATCATCTTGACAATAGGACATGAGCATACAAGATGTGGTTATTAATATGCAATAATTATGAGAAAAACTTATGATAAATTTTATTTTGGTTATTAAAGTAATGCAATTTGTAATCTCACCATAATAATCATTGAATACCTTTACTTAAGTGGCATAAAGAGACATACTAAAATAACATGCTTCCAACATCAGTGGGGCTGGACAGTTCAGGTAATGAAAGCAGTGCAATAAAAAAGTGCAATCGCTCCAAACCTAAGCTTCTTCTAGACATTTCAACCTTTAGTTGATTAAATCAAATGTAAATGGTATCCTGCAAACATTAATTTTTATTGATAGTAAGTTTAGACTTTGTTGTCTAATCAACAACATTGAAACAAAGTACAACATGAAAGTATATATTTAACTCACACTAACAGAACAAAATCAATACTTTAAACACATTTTGTTTATTTTTATACTAAGAATAAAAGTAAGAAGCATATTGTACTGACCTTTTTAACACCTAGTTTGTAGGCTCTCTCTAAAACATCACAAAAATCATCTATTGAGAAAGAAGAAAAAGGATCACTGAGCTCTTACTGTATATTTAGAAAAACTAACTGTGAAGAACAAAACAGACACTGTGGGCTTGTCCTCATGCTCTCTGAGTTGTCTGGGGGAAGGTTGGTCTTAGGGGTCAGGGTTCGAGTGGGCTCAGTTTAAGGGGAAAAATGAAACTCAGAGTCTATTTCAGGGTTGTGCTCTGTGGTTTGCTCAAGAGTAGTACTCATACATTACAGAGGAATTCAAAAACGTTTCCCCTAACCCCCAAGACAACTGGGGCAAAAATGTTCATTTGGAAATAGACAACTCTACCTATAATGGGCTTTCCCTACCTTTCAGTGGACCAAGTTAAAATGCTATGTGTGTAGCAAGTCACACACATGATTTTTTTCATAAATTTGTGAGATTCACACTTATTCACATATATAATTTGATATTCCCATACTACACTGGGTGCTGCATACTATACTGTAATTGCTCTATTAAGCCCCCCCTTATTTAATAAGCCCCCCCTTTTTGAAGCCAGAAATATATTAAGCCCCCCCTATCTATTAAGCCCTCCCCCCTCAACTAGAAATGAATAATTCCCTGGGGGCTTAATAGAATATAACTGAAAATATACTTTTCTCAATGAAATAAGATTAATTTTTTGTGCAGTTTTTTAGTTAGTTCTTGACTCTTGATCAAGAAGACAAATCAAACTTTTTAAGTTCCTACATAGCATACTTGTCAACTCTCATGTATCCTGCATGAGAATCACGCATTTTACCTGAGTGTCACAATAATATTTTTCTGGGGGGGCTTTGCCCCCCTACACCTCCCCCCCCCACCACCAGGGCTTTGCCCTGGACCCAACTGGAGATTGCACCCCCTGGATCTCAGCTTCTCACTCCTTTAACTCTCAGAGGTTGACATAGGGTATAGAGTATGCCGGTTATTTCTGAGTTTCATTTTAGAAAACTATCTTTATGAGTGCCTTAATAGAGGGCCTAAATTTGCATCTTTTAAGAAATTGATGCATTTCGAGTGATTTAAGAAGCGCAAATTTCAAACAGTTTCCAAGGGAGCACGCTCCTGGAGCCCCCTAGAATTTGTTGGTGCCTCCAGCAAGCATCTCACTCTTTAGAAACTTCAAGACTTGAAAGCTCTGTTGATACAGGCTTCACTAACTTGTAGTTTGGTACCTTGTGCCAAATAAAAACTAGTAAGAGCCTTGCATAATTTGAACATCATTATGATTACATTAACCAATCACGAATTCACTACGCAAACATTTTTAAAATTATAATTATTCAATGTATTCAATTTCGATTTCATTTTTTTGTTATCGTATTATATGTTACCGTTTAACTTCATCTTTCCTAATGGCTCACCTTGATGGGCTTGCTTTTCTCGATATATACCTCTAAACATGGGATCTTTCGATATGAATACATACTTTGTTAGCACTTTTCAAACTGTGCGCAATCACCCAAATTGTTACATACATTACCTGTCAAATTGACTCCGATATCTTGTATTTATGAATATAAACAATAAAATAAACAATGCAATTATTTTTTCGGAATATACTTGTTGAAAGATCAAAATTTACATCAAAATCTCTAAATTTACCTATGAACCGGTAAACAGTGGCAGCCATCTTGCGAATCATTACTGGCTTCCAGTTCTTCTCGTCCAAAAATGGAATCGAGGCAAGCAAGCAAGAAAAAAAAAATTGGCGTAGCTGGAGCTAGCAGTGCGCAAAATTTGTTTTCGGTACAAAGGAGTCGAGTGTTCGGAACAAAAAATACATCCCTTACTGTTATGGTGTTTTAGTAAAGATTCAGTCAACATACAGTTAGTTATTTTTTTCTTCACTTGAAGTTAGTCAGATTCTACCACATTTCAGACTTCATTGGAACTTGAATAATACAATTGTTTCGGTTTTAATATTTCGAAAAAAATATTTTATAGTTATTAATAGATAATTAACACTTCTTCGATTTTTTTTTCGAAAGAAACTGTTTTGAATTAACCTTTTGTTTTTATATTTTACAAGGATATCAGGAAAAACAAAAGCAGCACCAGTAAGAACAGTATGTTAATTCAATGCTATCAATATTTCTTCATTCAAGATATTAGATCCGTCATTTCAATATCAGACTGTTCTTGTAGCGTTTACAAAATAGAAAAGTCTAAACTTCCAAAAACTAAACTGAACAACTACATCGTCATGTTTGAGTTCTAAGGTACCAGGCCTAAGGTAAAGTCTAGGCACCATGACTTACGTTACATACTGGCTGCAGTGTCATGATAGGACAAATAATCTGAGAATTTTTCAGCACAGTCCACTTTCGTTTTTAAAAGTGCACAAAAAGTAACTATATTTTTTGCTTATAAAATTCATTAATAATTCATAAGGCAAACACAATGGAAAATCATAGCCGTGACCGAGTTTGTAATTTGGTAAGAGATTCGTCCTGATTTGAATACGACTTTAACTTGGATTTTCTGCGAAAAATAATATTTTATCTTTGAAGTTTTTAGCAAAATATGCTTTAGTTATTGTTGGAATTTGATAAATAATATACAACATTTGCATCCAACCTGTATAATTAAATCCTCATACAGATCTCCTGCTCATATTGTATATAATACTTAAAATCGAAGCAAAAAGTAATATCCAACTATGACAGGAATATCAAAATTTTCATCAAAAGTCTATGGAACGGTTTTTGTTGGACTGGGGCAGCCCAGTAAACGCTGTGTCAGCGTCTTGTTAGCTCTTGGACAGACTATCAAAAGGAGACAAGTAATCCGGTATGATTCTCGTACGTTTTAGCAGTTTCAACTTATACTCTCCAACTGATTCCATTTAACTCTCAAACTCTTAGCCTGGCTCTAACTCAAAAAACCCTTACTCTAAATTTTTGTTATATATCCCAGTCGCTTATTTAGTGATTGCACTCAAACCATTTTGTGCGTTCATTTTTCTAGTAACCATCACTCAAAGCAACGCTTTATGTTACATTTTAAAATCAATAACCTTTTGAAAAGCGTTTCATATATATGAAAACTAGAATGACTGAGACGAAACGTCTACAGCAAAAAAAACGTTTTAATCTCTTTAAAAAAAATCCCAAAAAACAATTTCAAGAGTGAAAGGTATTACGAAGTTGCTTTTGAAAAATGAGTAACTATAGTATAGCCACCCTCAAGCTTTGTTGTGATTTAGTTAAATCTGACATTTCTCATGAATCTTAGTTCTGCGTGAGAAAAAAACTGAAAAAACCTTGTACTTCTCAGGAAAACCAAACGACAATAAATTAACTTTATCGAAAGTAAGAATCATTCTAAACGGGTCCTTCACAAACAACGAATAAGAACCGTGTTTAAGCCGCACAACACCATTGGCTCTATATTCACGAAACCGAAAGATAGAGCCCCACAAGAAAGGATTGCGGGTGTTGTATACAAGGTGAAATGCATCGATTGCAATTTTACTTCAAGGTCAACCGAGCTATGCCCAGGTCGGGCGGCGAGCAAAGAGTCAGCAATCACAGATCATGCAGAACGTGCCGGGCACGATATTCACCCAAATTATATTATGCCAGTATATTAGAAAGGAACGTGACCAATTATAATTAAGCGCATTTTCCTCGAATCACAGCACTCAACACAAGATAATAACACGGTGAATGAACGCAAGGAATTTCCACGACTATACCTCCCACATTTAAAAATCCCTTGGGGGTGGATACCACGATGAATGAACGCAAGGAATTTCCACGGCCATACCTCCCGCTTTTAAAATCCCTTGGGGGTGGAAACTAAATGCACTTTTAGATAATAACACGATGAATGAACGCAAGGAATTTCCACGGCTATTCCTCTCGCTTTTAAAATCCCTTGGAGATGCATGGAAACTAGATGCATATTTAATCAGCGTTGAAGCAATATGATAATTCTTTCTCTCCTGACGAAGGCAAACAGTAGTTGCCAAAAATTTGAGAGTTTTAAAGTGCTTATAAGATTTTAATACACATGTTTATCGTTTTTATTATTTTACAAGTATTTTAATAATTTTTCTAGATCAGATTTTAAACTTTTTATACTGAAGCATTATATACCTATGAAAGATATATTGAGTTCTCGGTATGGACTTGCAATATAAAGTGCAATAATCCACCTGTGCATCTCATTTTGTCACTGTAGCGTAAGAAAATAAATACAAAATAATACTAGAATGCAAAACTGTAGACTTTTGCCTCAGGGAAAACCACTTTCAAAACTCATTGCAAGTTTCCATTATTCTGATTTTATGAAAAACAAAATATCAACCAGGTATATCAATATACTATTTCACGTCTAAACGATTTCAACACAATTTTATCAATAACGTTTTTGATGCTAATTTTGTTATGAAGACGAACGATAAAGTGAAGTGAAAAAGGCATACAAAACGGACTGGAACCGCGCTGAATTAATTAGGCCATTAAATCAACATTTAAAGCAACAAAAAAAGATGAACTGATACACAAATTTTCAGACTAGTTATAAATAAAATTTCCGCGGCCAACTGAATCTCCTGTAGGTCAGAGATTCGAATAACTCCAAAAATATGTTAAAGCGAACGGTTTTAAAATCAAATGTATTTAACTTATGTTAGAATAAATTTCCGATGTCTAGTTCATTGATAGATATGACCTCAACTAAATTGCATTTTTAAGTGCTAATTAAGAAAATCTTCTTAGACATTTTATATGAAAGATTTACATTGTTTCATCTCTTCTCTCTTTTATTTGGTTGTTTTATCTATTCCGCAAATGATAACATGAAAAAATCAAAGCATTCTTATATTTGTTAAAATTCAAATGAATGTCTTAATTGCATTCTCTGGATCATTCAATTTGTTAAGAACATGCGCTTGTCCGTGTAATTTATGCTAAACCACCATTGTGCTTTTACAGAAAGAAAATACAAAATGCCGTTGCGGTTTTTCAAGAAGAAAACCCCCAGTAACAACTGGCGGGAGAAATCCGAACTCCGCCAATGTCTAAGTCTATTCGACTTAACAATGTTGGGAATTGGGTCAATTATTGGTAGTGGCTTGTTCATCGTGACTGGATTGCTAGCTCGTAATGTCGCTGGACCAGCTCTAGTGTTCGCTTTCCTGATAGCCGCCATCCCTTCATTAATAATGGGAATGTGTTACGCCGAGTTCGCTTCCCGTGTACCGAATGTGGGTGCGTGCTATGTTTATATTCAAGTTTCTTTAGGTGAAATTTGGGGGTTTATTGTTGGTTGGAATTACATTGTTGGCAGTATTGTTTCCGCGGCTGCAATCGCAAGATCCTCCAGTGAATACATTGATTCTATTCTTGGCGGGCATGTACATAAATTCCTCACGCAACATTTGTCATATGGACAAATTAAAGGACTGGCAGAATTTCCAGATTTCCTGGCTGTTTTAGTTTTGATTTTCGCCGTGGTTTTTGTTGTTCTTGGTGCCTGGCACTCTTCTACGTTTGTCACTTTAGCCACGTGTGTCAAGTTGCTTGTTATTCTGTTCATGACTGTTGTGGGAATGTACTTTGCCAATACAAAAAATTGGTCAACGCCAGAAAAATTTGCTCCCTACGGAATCGCTGGAGTTTTTGCTGCCTCGGCACAATGTGTTTATGCCTTTGGTGGAATCGATTCAGTAGCTATGGCGTCAGAAGAAGCATCCGATAGGAGAGATCCAGCCCGCGCAATATATCTCGCTCTAGCAGTCAGCATTGGTGTATATGTCACTATATCGACCCTTCTCACATTAATGGCGCCATATTCATCACTCAGCGAATATGCCCCGTTGGCTGAAGCGTACGAAAGATGGGCTTTTTCTGGAGCCAAATATGTTGTGTCAGTTGGGGCTCTTTGCGCCACCTTGAGTGCTTTGCTAGTTACCTGCTTTGTTGTAGCACGTGCTGTGTTTGCCATGGCAAGCGACGGCCTTTTGCCAGAATTTTTGGGGAACATCAACCAGTTCACACAAGTTCCTGTTCGGGCGGCGATTTTCTGTGGGGTTTTTATTGCTACAGGAACATTATTAATGGATCTTCACCAGTTACTTGAGCTCGTTTCAGCTACCATGATCATTTCTTCTATACTTCTTTTGTCTGGAGTGATACTAACTCGATACCAGCCAGGTATACAGAGCGTAAAATTTCAGGCCGTAGAAGATTTCCACAGCGGATCCTCAAAAAAATGGTTAAAAAAATGCCCTCCGTATATCACTGCAAAAAACGATTCAAGCAAGACAGCTGAATATCAACCGGTTTTCGAGTTGTTTAACAGCGTCGAAGAAGCAGATGAAGATAAAGATTTATTTCAATCGGACGGTTTCGAACCAGATAAGAGGACAAATTTAATTGCTAATGTGTGCGTATTGTGCATAGTCCTATTCACCATTGTACTCTGTACCTTACTTAGTCACGGCTTAGCAATGTTAAAACAGAACGAGCTTTGGGCGATTTTCTCCACTGTGATCTTGATTATACTAATTTTAATCGCCCTGTTGATATTGTACCGCCAACCGAGGAACAAAGCTATGTTCCCCTCCATGGTCCCTTTTGTACCCTTTGTACCCCTGTTGTCTCTAGTGGTGGATATAATCTTGCTGGTGAATTTATCATTCTGGACATACATACGATTCCTCATTTGTTCCATGATAGGTAAGCTAACTAAAGAGGAAAAACTAGACAGCCAGACAAAGAAAGACAAAACGACTGACAAACAGACAAGTTAGTTAAAGATGCCGTCATTGCTCTAGCTTTCGGTCGTGAATTCTCACAAGAAAAAAAAAAGACGCAAACATACACATAGGCAAGATACTAATTTAATTTCTTGATAAATTACCCTCCTCCCCTCCCTCTTCGAAAAAAAATTCTTTACCAAAGGCAAGAGGAATTACAGAGTCCTGATGAAGACTTCCTTGATTTTAAAGTCTTTCAAACAAAAACGATCGCTCAATTAGGAGCTATTAAACAAAAAAGGAATAGCAAAATATCCCCAAGAATAGTTTAAAATAAAAAAGAACTACTTAAATGCAACTCAATGGGGATGAAAAAAGTCCAAAAGACAAAGACGAACCAATCAGAATGTTCATATATCGTAACGGTAACCAAGCTTGTAAATACTAATACCAATACAATACATTACAATACACCACAATACATTACATTAAAATACAATACAAAATAATATAATATAATACAATACAATACGATACGATATGATATGATAAAAAATGATATGATATGATATGATATGATATGATATGATATGATGTAATATAATATATTATAATATGATTATAATGCACAACATTCATTTATCTTTTCCTTCAGGTCTGTGTTTCTACCTTTACTTCACCTACCCCTGGACAGAGAGCTCGACAGTATCGAGTAGCGAAACAGAAATAACCGATACCGAGTCCTCAAAAGACATACAAGAGTATTAAGATACCGCCTGCGTAGTATTTTAACAGTTTCATCAAAATACTTCTTTAGCTTTTCACCACTCCATGTTTTCTGTTATTATCACAAAACGTATCAGTTCCAAAACAACAATTGTAAAAACAAAGTGGTTAACGTTTAGCTTTTCAGATAACTTACCGTATTTGCAGAATCAAAAACGTTAATGAGTGAAGTTTGTCCTCGTGTAGACGTATCCAATGTTTTGGCAAACTGTATAATCGAGGAATATTTTTGATACACTTCAATGGTGCACTTTTTCTTAACTTGTAGCTTCAATTGGTTGAAGTTAAACGATACTAAAAGTGGGAGCAATTAAGACGGCACAAGCTGATTCTGCTAAAAAAATTTTCATGATCCGTAAATAAAGCCAGCTTCTATTATGATTCAATATCCCCAGAAACCAGAGATGAGCACCGGTAGGGTTTTCCACAAGTTGCTCGGCAACTTTTTGGCAACTTTTTGTATTTCGAGCAACTTTTT
>JAOEHV020210121.1:0-13086 GCA_025447995.2 Isaurus tuberculatus | reverse complement strand
AGAAATTGTCGCGAGGTACACAGCACAATCTGAAATTGTTGAAAGTGAAGATGAAGAAGAGCCCGAAGAACCCGATCTGGTGGTCATAATTAGCTGCGCCTACTGTAATTATTCACATTATTTGTTTTTTTCGTCTCTTCGGGGAAAACGAAAGCAAAATCATGACATAATAGGACTTCTTCTGTCAAAAACGTGTTTTTCTTTTTAAAAAAATTGAGGGTTAATTGTAAAAGATCGAAAAAAAGGCTTTTCCGGTTTTCGCCTCGTTTTCATGTGGTAAGGAGAGAGCTCGTACATGTTTTCCTAAATTTCGGGATGTTCCCGTGCCGCGATTTTTGGGGACTTTTAGTATGTTCATCTAGACGTTCATTCTGAAATATTTTTAAAAAGAAAGCTTTTGTTGGAATTTGTTGCGGGTCTAACCCTAAAATTACTGGACTACATCTCTTCCATTATACATCGTGTTAATGACCCATCCGTTAACGCAAAAATTGACAAGGTAAATTCAGATATTGAGAAATTGTGTGAAAGCAAAAACAACCTTTATTAATTTTTAATGACAATATCTGTGCTAAACAATGCCTGAACAGGAGTGGCTTAAAGGGAACTTCGATTTTAGCCTTAAATTTTAGGAATTTTATTAATAGAAATTGATTTGTAAATGTTGATGCAGATGCTACCCCAGCTAAATCCATTTTTGAATCACTTGATAACTATATTTCTAAAATTAGAGGGTTCAAAATGGGACTTTTAAATATCAACGGTCTGTTCACACATATTGACGAGTTACGAATCGCTATGAATCAAGAACCATTTGACATCAGCTATTAATGACTCTAAAGGCCGCCGCACACGGTGAGAAAGTTGCCTCACATGCCTTTGAGATCACTGTCACGCGCGCCAAATAACTCAGCGTGTGCGGATAAATTTTGCCGTTTTTCCTGTCTCGCGAGGCAAATCATCAATTTTACAGTATGTCGTGTTTGAAATTTTTTACCTCGCGTAGCACAAATTGCAACGTTTGTGCGGACGCCGTAAGCATTTTTCCTCGCCTGATTGAGGCATCAACCAATCAAAACAGCCGATTAATCACATGACTTCCGGCAAAAAAACAACAACAACATCAAAGATCGCGACGCCGGTTTTAGAACTGCAGCAGGAAGAAAAACTGATTGAATTGTGGCCTGATTATCCGTGCCTTTACGATGTACTGTCTGCTGAGTTTAAGAACAGAAACTTAAGAGACCTGGCCGTTGAAGAACTAGCAAAGAAAGTGGACCAAACAGGTAACAATACACCATCCAAAACTGTCAAACGCTCGAGTTTAGAGTGGAAATGATTATTACATTTTTGTAAATCAGGGTTGCCACTCATCAGAAAACTAAAAATTTCCTGACTTTTCTCTGACCTTTGAACAGTTTTCACTGACCTTTTAAAAAAAGAATCAATCCATGTTTCCATTAGCTTTAGCTTCTTTTACAAGGTATCGATATCGTTATCTTTAGTTTCAATCTCTTTCTTTTTTCGCGAGATTTTGAGCGCAAATCATGCAACTTCACTAACAAATCCATTGCTTTTTTTTCAGTTCCTTGCTTTGCAGCTTACTTTTCGTCTTTTCCAGAGGAAAAGGCATTCAAAAATGTGGCAGAAAACTAGTAACTATAAGCCGGAAAATAGCATTTCCTGATTTTTCACTGACTTTGCCAATATAAATTTACAGGCTAAAAAGTTAGTTTTTAATTTATGGCTACATTCTATCTTTTACTCAAAGCAAATAGCATACTTAAAATAATATTTAATATTTCTTTAATTAAAAAATTTTCTAAAAACACCATCCCAAACATTAGAACACAGTGAATATAGTAAGAGATGTGAATTAAAGTGTTTCGTTGGTGTAGTGCCTGTGTGTATTTCCACTATCATCAATTTATTTGTTCTCAGCCAACTTTATTTTTTAAAAATCAACAATACCAAAAATTGAAATGTTCAGAAGTTAACTTAAATTCATTTATTTGAAGCTGAATGGGTAACAAAGAAAATGCGAAATCTTCGCAACACATATACCAAAAACCTTAAAACACCAAAAAGTGGTAGTGCAAGAAAATCACTTTCATCAAGAAATGCATGGTTAAATGAAAAACTGCAACTTTTGTCACCATTTGTGGCATCAAGGCCGACTGTGTCAACCATTGAAGATGTAAGTATAGGTTAAGGGTAAAATGTTATTGAAAGCACCTAAAGCTTTTTATCAAGCAGATTTCTTTAACAACTTTTATAGACAGTAAAATGAATCCCTTTTAATCAACTCAAATAATTTATTTACAAGAACCTTTAATCAAACCAATTCCTCTTTGCTTCTTTGCCACACCCCTAACTACCCTAAATGAGTTACTGCTCCAGCACTGACAATTTGATTTTGCCATGCAACACAATCAGCATCAGAAACAAAATACTCTGCTAGCTTATCTCGTTGCAGCTTAGCATTTTCTTTGGGGTTCCTTCCTAACAACTGACAACTGACAACTGAGGGTCATTCCTCCAAGCTCCTGGCACAACTGTCAACTCCTCTGTATCCTCCATGTCAAGAACACTTAAATAACTTCCTTTTTTTTCCAACAAGGAGGTTGTGTAAAGTGCATGCTGCTAGAATCAGCCATACAACTTTTTCAGCACGAAGCTGAATTGTTGTTAGAAAAACACGAAAACGATTGGCAAGAATGCCAAATGCATTTTCAACTGTTTGTGGGGCTCGTGACAATCTGTAATTGAAGACTCGCTTCTTCCCATCTAATTTTCTTTGTGGATATGGCTGGGGACTGTCTTATGGCAATATGATTTCCATCCAAAGCACCAATGCAACAGGGATAGTTCCACCTTGCTGAAAATTTGTCAGCTACAGCAACCCATTATTCTGGGGTTGATAGAGTCTAAAATAATGGTAAAAATAAATTAGCAGCTGATTTATGATTTGTGCTTTTTTAAGCCATCTCCAACATCTAGTAGTTCTAGCCAGCAAGTAGATTGTTTAGAAGGGATGAGGCAGAGCCAGATAAGGCAGAGCTAAAGATAATTACACTTATTAAAGAGCCTGAAAAAAAAGACAGAAAACAAAAAGAAATTCTGAAGATGAAGAGTTAATGATAATAAAACAAATTGCTGAATCAGCATGTGCACCAGCAGTAAGGCAGCCAACTCCTGATAAAGTAGACCTATTTGGGCAATATGTGAGTGCATCACTCCGAGAATTTGATGAGATCTCAAGAAGCATTGCCCAACATAGAATAAACAATATTATCTTAGAAGGGCAGGTTGGTTTGCTTAGCAGGCAACCTCCTACTCCTTTCAACAGTAATTCATTTTACAGTGCAGAAAACACTTTTCATCCTATTCCCCAAGGGGATATTACAAAATATTACACTACTTAGTGTTCCATAAGTCACTTTCAAAGCATCGTAATGTTTATATTACAAAACATTTCTTTATTTATTAAAAATGCAGAATTTTTTTATTTCTACAATTGTGAAAAAGAAAGTGCATTTGATTCATTAACTTTCATTAACTAGCATAGGACCAGGAGAAAGACTAGCAGCTACCGGTAAGTTTAACAAATTAAGAATAATCTGTCTGGGAATTTCAAAAATTTTCAATTTGATTGCTGGAGTAAGATTTTTTTTTTCCGATCATAATAAGTGTGTACAGCATGAAGGCTCAGGACTACATTTTTTTTGTTATATGAAGATGATTTTCTCAAGATATGAACTGCAAGGAAAGAAAAACGTTAATTATTTGTATGGAAAGTACACAAAAAATGATTGCATTAAGATCCTTTTCCGGGTACGTGCCTTATAATAAAGTTTGAAGGTGTAACTGGTGATTTAATGATAGTTCTTCCACTTTTTTATTAAGGTGAAAGTTTTAGGAGTTTGTCAATGCAGTTTCGAATGGGGGAGCGAACTATCTCAAATATAGTTTCTGAAACATGTCAAGCAGTGTATGAAAGCCTCAAACATGAGTACTTTTAAGTAATTAACTTCCTTCATTAATAATTAAAAACCACGAAATATAAGTTTTAAATGAAATACAGAAATGTTATGAAAAATCATTATAATTGAATACAAAATACTTTGTTGTTATACAAAGACAAAAATTCAGTAAATTTGAATTCATTGTATTTTTACAGGTAATGACATCTCTAAATTTACAAACTGTTACAATCTTTAATGATTTATATTGACAGTTAATTAATACATACACTAACACGCATACACAAGCATAATACGTCTTTGTCGCATAGTGTGGGGTTTCCTGCACTTTGATCGACCTTTCGGACCAAGGCCAGACATAGCTGGAGCCATGGTACCCTCTGCGGTAGCACCATGATAGAACACCTATTGTGCATCACTGGGACTTCCAGAGAATCCACCAAAATACATGATATACAAATGAACAATATACAAAGCTTATAGTACCTTGGTGGGGGTACCGTTTCTGGTTAGTTTCCCTTTGGTTGGCTAGGTGTTCGCTTTTAAATTACTCACTTGCACACACATACAATACATACAACATATCCACACAAAATTTTTATTTTTTCTATACTCATACAAATTTGTTGATATATATTTTTTATCATTATAATTTTTCATTATTCCATTATTATTTTTTCATATTTTTTAATTATTATTTTATTTCTTTTACTTTATTTATAAATAAATTAGTTTTTATTTACTATATTTTATTTATCATTCCACTTTCATGTATTAATTGATATATAAAATTACTACATTTATCTATCTATATACATATATATATTTTGTTTCCATAACAAAAATTTTTTAAAAATTTTTTATAATAATCATAAGGTTTTTCAAAATTTATTTTTATATAATTCCCTTTCACATTTTAATTATAGTTTCTCCACCCAATGAAGACCATGCCTGATACAATATACATCTTAACCTGATCAGTTTCTGCCATCAAGTCATCAAATATTATGTTTTTTAATACAAACAGATTCTGCCATCAAATCATCAAATACTAGGATTTTTTTAATACAAACAGTTTAATACTATCAAGATCAGCAATAACTTCAACAACAGAGCCTTTCCTACAGTTTTTCTGGTCCTCAAATGATATGACCTTTTAATCCAACCAGTTTTCTACTATCAAGATCATCAATCACTTCGACAACGAAAGCTTTTCCTGCAGTTTTTACAGCCATCAAATACATCGATTTCTTATAACAACCAGTGAATTCTGCAACCAATCAACCACAAGCAATGAATTCTCAAACTTCCTATATACCTCTGCATACTAAAACCATGCAAGAAATACAAAGTACCAACAGCAACCTCAGCAAACGGCAAATCCAGCGCAGAAAACAAAAACTTCGAAAAAAATCTCATAAAAAGAAAAACCAATCTCAGTTACTCACTAAAAAATGGACTAACGACATCAAATCTAACAAAAAACTCAACAAAAAAGTCAAAAAACAACTCTTTCAAATACATCATGCTGTAACCAAATTAGAAAAAAACAATCTGAAACTCTTTAATTTAAATTCAGCTCTCAACACCATAACCATCAAGAATGAATACACAAAACCAGTTAAGCAAGAAACAGATCAAGACATCATAAACCAAATTACCGTCCATGAACTCTCAGAAGAAAACTGTAAACTACAAAGTTCCATCAATAACAGCAAGCTAAGTCTCTTATCTAGTCAAAAAACTATTATATCCTCAACCAGGAAAACAGTCCCCAATAATACAATTAGATACAGCCATCTTATCAAAACCTACCATATCATAGAAAATCAATTAATACTAGAATCAAACTTATTAAACGCAATACCGCTACTTTAATTTTAAATTTACGGAAAACAGAAATGCACAGTATTTTTCAAAAACTCTCAAAAACCAATCAAAAATCCCATTCAGAAACATCAAAAATCCACAATTTTACAGATATACAACTCAACAATGATTTCATTTATTTACTTAACAAAGCTTTAAACAAAGTTGCAAATTCTAATTCAAACAACAAGGCATGTAACAAAAAATCAAAACCAACGATAAAAAGATCTAAATCTACATTCAGATACAAACCTTACCACCCTGCCAACCCTATCAAAACATTCAATTCCCAAATTGGCCATCATAATTTTACCTTTCATGCTATAGATTATATACACAGTACTATGCAATTGTTGAACTAATTCATGAGATCCCCCAATTTAAACAATTATCGATCCCCACGCAAACAAATTTTAAATATCTCTAAAGAAGATCTTTTCACAATCTCCTATTTTGCTCAAAACCCAAACTTAATTTTCATCAAAGCAGACAAAAACCTAGGCTGGACACTGTTACCAATTTCCTGGTTTCTTAGCGAATATCAAAGACAACTCTCGGACACTTCTACTTATAAAGCAATTTCTGATTTAAACATTGCAAATTTCATAGCCAGTTCTAATTATTTCCTTAACAAAATTCAAACCCATTTCAAACAATTTCAATCTTGCTAGATTTTCATAAATACAAATTACCCAACACACTCCCACCTCCCTCTTTGAATTTACCATATATGAACCTCTACCCTAAAGTTCATAAACTCTCCACACCCGCATCACCCGATAACCTTGCAAATCTTAAAGGTAGACCTATTATAACTGCCCACTCATGGATCACCTCAAACCCCTCCCGGTTATTAGGTTTAGAGTTAGATTCCCTTATTTGTAAATTACAAATTAAGTTCTTAGAAGATGACCTCCCTTTCCCTATCCTTAGAAACACAGAACAATTGATTTACACCCTTAACAAAACAAATTTACCAAACATTTCAGATTATACACTAACTTCTTTTGATTTTTCATCACTCTATACAAATATGTCCCACAGCGATACAACTCAAGCAATCATTTCTTCATGTAAACTCCTTAATCCACCAATCAAATACAGAGACCTCCTGTTAAATTTCAATCATTTTGTTAATACCAAAAATTATTTTAAAGTGGGAAATTCTTTTTATCAGCAAACTAAAGGGGTAGCTATGGGTTCCTATCATAGCAGACAAATTGCAGATCTGGTTCTTTTACTTTGTGAGTTTCAGTTTCTCAAATCCCTTAATCCCATGTACAGGAAAAAGAATTTATTTATTTTTTATAGGTACATAGATGATGGCCTACTTCTCACACCAAAAAGCCATATTGACAACATCATATTAAACCTTTGCTCTTTCTACCCAAATCAAATCCCAATCTCTTTTACATCAAACCAATGCCAAATCAATTATTTAGATATTACAATCTCTTTCAACCACCATACCCTATTTACAAACAAGCCACATTATAGAATTTATCAAAAACCCCACCACAAATATATGTACCCCCATTTTAGCTCTAACCACCCCAAGCACCTTTTTCGGGACTAATTAAAACAGAAACTTTTAGATACAGTAAACACTCTGCCACTATGAACTATGCTAGTTCTCATAAGGGTATCTTCTTTTTGAATAAATGGTTGAATTTTCTGAAGTAATTCTTTAAATTGCTCGGGGTCAAGGCGATGATATTGACAGAAAGTATAGTCTGGGAGCAAATTTCATAAAAATAAGGTCCCGTGTGAAGTTCGTGCTGAAAGCAAGCACCTAGTGTAAAAGTGTTCATTAGGACCTACTAAACATGAAAAGGTTTTGGTGCCAGCTTTGCAACTTGCTCAGACGGCTTTTAACGGGGGGTTAAATTCTGAGCCATGAAATCCAGCATGGAAACGAGGCTAAACACATAATTCGTCATAATTTTGTTAATAATAGACGAAAATACACCAAACTTGCTCGCATGATTAGGCATGATCCTCCCTGTTGATTTATGCTAATTTACATAGGTCACCTGACATTACGCATTACTATAAATTTGTCAAAAAAAATCCTTATCACGCCAAACTTGCTCACCTTAGTTAGTTAGACATCTCGCATCGATTGGTGCCACTTTGTAATGTCACGTGACCCATACATGAAAACGAGGCTGGATTGCAAAACATGCCAAAGGGGAACACATTATCCAGGACAATAATGTTGACTCATTGTAATGCATATTAATGCAGTATGTATAGCATTTGAATAAAAAAATAAAAGCTAAAAAGGTGTAATATGTTTTTCCTCATTGCCCCAGAGCTAGCCCGACTCACAGCAGAAGCCAAGGCAATGGCGGCTCTCGTTCCAGAACGTGCACACCGTCAAGAACTAAACTTAGCTGTTTTGATGCACGACGATAACAGCATAAATAAGTTGACCTCGTCAAAAGGTTCAAATATGTCATAGAAGCCACACTGTCTTGTTAAATGAACATCTGACGTACGACCTCCCCACGAAATAAAATTAAATACACCATTTGCGATACTGAAACTAGCACCTCTGCAGTGTTATGATGTTTATAGTCTGACCAAGTAGCAGCATTCAGAAGTGGATAACTAGGTGTCTCTATAAATATCTCAGTACAATCGATAATATGACGTACATTGAAATATCCAGGCTTCTTAAACTTTTTTGGCAAACGTTGCTTGACCTTCCACAGGGGTGGGTTGAAAATAAGACCCTTCAACTCACTACTCAAGAGTTTAATCTATGTTGTGGAAATATTGGTCACATTTGTTGTAGAAATGCTAAATCTTTGGGCAAAATCAGCATTTGTCAAACCAAGACGAAGCCTCATCATGGTCAAAAGGAACTTATCCTTTTGATGAAGTGCACGGTTTGGACCAAATTTCTTTGGGGTTGCTTGAGCATTTGATGACTCCTCCAGTATATAATTCTCTTTACATTTTGCTTTGCTAAAGAAAACAAAAAATCATATGTTACTCTTGTGGGTATACCAGTCAAAAGTTTAACTATCTTGTCATTCCTGAGGTAAGTATGACTCAAACAACTTTTTTTAGTGGGTGTTGTTTTTTTGGAAAGTTTTTTTTTACGCTCACTAATATTTTGCTGTAACACTGCTGTAATTTTATCATCTTTTTTTTTCATTTTTTTCAGGCAAAATTCATTAGCACAAAAATTACTTTCCTCCATTTGGAACCATGCATAACTATGATCATGGGTAACATGGTGTGGTCTGGTTACTTCAACTCCTACTACTTCATTATTTGGAGCATCAATATGTCTATTGTGAGAGTTGTTGTGAAATGACTTGTTGCTAATCCACTCCCCCTCTCCTGCCTCCATATCTGTTTCGTCATCGATACTCTCTTCCATTACTTTAGATTCAGTCTCACATTCCCATTGTGCTTTTTGATATATGGAAAGTTCTTTTCTTTTGACTGGAGGTCTTTGTGAAGCTTTAGCTTTCAACTTGTACCCCAATTTCAGGATAGGATCGGGATTCTTTTTTTTCGGGTTTCCTGATATAAAATGTTCACTGCATACCCTTGATGGGCTTCTGGATACTACATTCGACCTTTTTCATCCTGCCTTCTCATTAGTTTTGTCCATCGCAATCTACCGGCATTATCTTTACATGCAGTTGGAAAGGGGTAAATGGTGGTTTACAATCACATTTCTCACCTGTGAGGTGAGTGCAATTATGAAAACTACACATCGCCGAAGCCCACTTGTTTAGCTTCTTCCCAGTATTTGGACAACCCACAACGGCACAATGCCACGGCTGTTTCAAATGCGGATAATTGGAACATTTAGTTTGCGCATGCGCATGTTCACAAGTTGTACTCGTCAGCGGTTACATTTTGTAAACAACAGTCGTTTTCCGGTTTTTCGTTAAAAAGTTTCCGGCTTTTAATTTCGGTTTTTTAATAGTATTTCAAAAAATTTCAATGACCTTTTAAACAGTAGAATTACTTAATTGTTTTACTTTATTCGAATTGGTCAACTTTTCATTCAATTTTAGTGAACGTTACTTAAAGAAAATAGATGAAATTCTCAACCGATCGCAGTTAAAGTCGAATGGTCGAGTAACTTCTTGTTTTTTACTTCATCGAGGTCCTTCGTTTAGTTTAAGCTCCAAAGTTTTGTAAAGAAATTGTAAGTACTAGTTGCATAGCTAAATTGTTTTTTAGTGCTTGAGAAAATTTGACGTTGATTCGATGTAAAGTTTTATTGAAAGAGTTCAGTTTCCGATATGGACCTCGAGCAGCACAAAAAATGTTTGAGTTTTTACTGTCCAGTTTGTGGAGGAAAAATTGGGAGACAAAGTTACTTTGTAGCAAAATTTGCAGCTCAATTAACGGAAAGTTGTAACATTCAAGTGGCGGAGGATTCACCCACGGTACATCCCGTAAAATTTTGCTACAAATGTAAATGTATTTTAAACCGTGGAAATCATATTTCCGAGGTCGTCCAATGGTGCGCCCACAGAAAGAAAAGAAAATGTGATGTTTGTAATCATATAATTCAAAAAAAAAAAAGGTGGTCGCCCCAAAAAAGTTGGTTTTCGAGGAAGTAAGACCTCTATTAACCTTAATAACTGCCAGTTACAGCTGCTGGATGGAGATGCAACACTTGAAACACCAAAGGAGTCGAGCAAACAAAAGTCAAATTCAACACGATTGGGTCCACTTTTGGTTGAAAGGCTTTCACCAATATATGGCGACGAAAATCTGCCCTAACACCACGGGAAAGCACTGGTGTAAAAATTATTACAGGAGGACAGGTTTGAGTTCCTAAAGCAAAGTGACTAATCTAATGTTATTTTGTCTATATCAAGATGAAAAACATTGAATAGGCAATTTATTTTCAAAACAGGGTTAGGAGCAAAACATAATTGAAAGTTTAAACATTTCTTTCACCTAAATCTACAAATATTTAGATAAGAGTTTTTCTTAAATAAAGAACCACAGTCAGAAATTGTTTTTAGTTTTCAATTACCATATATTCTAACCACAAGCAGATGAAAAACTGAGTTATTTATACTTGCTTGTAAAATAATTGAAATTAAATATCCAACATTATTTTGTAACTTTTTTATAAAACATCTAAAAGTAACAGTATTTTACATAAATTACAAATAATATCTGACTCTTACTGTTTTTTTATGTGATTAGCCAATTTATGTCAGTTACATCTCCAACACAAGAAAGTCATCAGATCAAGTTCATCAAAAAACAGTTAGGAGAAGAACATTTGAAATTAATTCAGTTTGCCTGCAAGTGAGTCAGGGTGCCAAAAAGACCCAGTTACAAGATGAACTGAAGTATATGGGCTCTACTAAAATTTGGGGAAATCTTAAAGATGCTGGACTCAAAGTTAATCTCCCTCCTGGAGAGGGCATTTGCTTAAAGACCGATGTACAGTTACCCTGGTACAGACTTTGAAAACTAAGGAGGTGTATCAACAACACCTTTTAGGAAATTTTCATAAAATTAGTAAAAAATTAGCTGTAATTTAATCATAAACAATAACTTCAATAGTCCATAACTATATACTAAAAACCTAGTGTGTCCACAGTCACAGGTATCTGCAATTTTACTCAACCATTTTTCGGTTTTGTAAATGTATGTTTTACTCACTATGTTCATCACATCTTCTCTAGATTATCAAATGGAAATTATTTAAGAGAAGAAAACATTCATAGTCGTTGACCTGGAATAACTTTCATAAATGCTGAAAAAATTAATATTTTAAGTACAGTAAAAGATGAGTTGTAAAACTAACAAATTTTATTCTGCTCATTATTTTGAATTGTTTATTGTTAACGTTATGCTCAATTTTACCCAGATGGTTCGATAAATGGGGACTTACACTTGGATGTGAGAGATCAGATAGATTGCAAGCTGCCAACATATTAAAATCAGCTGAACTTATCCAGCAACATGTTCCAATGCTTTTTAAAAACAAGGATGATAAGTCTACCGTGAGCCGTCTTGCAGCATGTGTACAAGTAAAGAGCCTCATGTCCTTAATCACTGACCACTTAAATTCAAATGATAGATAACAAATTGTCTTAACATTGTTAAATTCACTTTTAAATAAATAAGATTTTCTGAAACATATATTGAACAAAATATTCTTGTCTGGGGATGCAATAACATTCCGAATCCTGCAGAAGGGATTTTTTTATTCACGAACCCTTTTTATGGTGACAACAGACCCGAAGCAGTGAGACGTCGGAGGAGCTGGGTGAAGTTCGTGGACTTAAAGAGAAAGAACTTCGTTGAATTCTTCCGTATGCTCAAAGCACTTTAAGCGGGAAGATTTTACAATTCGGTTTACCCTTCTCCCTGGCCATGAAAAGCCAAGGATTCCTCGACTCGTGAGAGACGAATTAGGTATTTGTGTCTGCCCCAGTATACAAAGTTCCGACGAGAGCGAGCACACTTGTAGCGATCGCAAAAGACGCAAGGTGAGAAAACTTTATTGACCTGATCTATCGTTATTTTTTCCTTTTATTTTACTTGATCGCTTTTTTAGAAACGTATATTTTCTTATTTAATTTGCAGATAATAAAAACTGCCTTGGCAGAGTTTGTACCACAACAACCAAAAGTTGTCGGTGAGACGGCCACACTTGTTGCGACCAGTGATGATACTGGTGACGATCGCAAGAAAATTCAAGAGAGTCCAGCAGTGAATCAAGATGAAAACGCCGAAGAAGAAGCACAAGAGGCAAACAAGAGTACGGATAGAGCTCAAAATTCCGAAAAGGTACCCGAAAGCTTTTTACGTATCCAACTTGATCTTGACAACACGGCAAGCTAAGGAATCCTGATTATTTTCCACGTGAAATACCTGACGATAAAATATTGAGATTTAATTTTTTTAGATCCATTTTTACATTGTTCTGTGAGAAAGTAATCTAAAATGTTTGTATAAACAAGGTAAAATATTCCGCATATCGAAAAATCGACACATACAGTGGACACGAGGTCTTATTCTCAGTCAAATCCATTTCTGATATTATATAAATTAATAATAAAATTATATGTTTCATAAAGTTACAAGTGCTTAATAACTGTTTTACTTATTCTTCAATATTTCAGAAAACTAAGAGTTTTATGACTTCTAGGACAGTTTTACTATATTTTCACATTTTTTTAGGTACAAGATATAGAAAATATAAATAAATAAACCACAGTTACTAGTG
>JAOEHV020210013.1:0-12467 GCA_025447995.2 Isaurus tuberculatus | reverse complement strand
CCCCCCCCCCCCCCCCCCCCCCCCCCCCCCACCAACTAGAGGACACCACAAACACCCTCGGAACCAGATCAAGATCCTCAGCACTTATGATCTTAGATCGTATAATTAAGGACGCTGTAGGAATGAGTGACTTTTCTATTTTTGGGGGGATTACGAAAAAATTAATTGATAAGATGTAAGACAGGAGAATTTTTTATCCTTAAATGCACTATTTTGAACGGGCATTCAAAAAGTAGGAAATTCCTACTTCTCTACTCCTACTCCTAGTTCCTACATCATATCATAGTTTAGAAAGTTTGATGCACAAAGTCCAGTAGGAACTTAAATACGAAATTCCGAAAGATGTATATATTTTTGTAACAAATACGTGCAAAAATGATACTTTCCGCTTAAAAATGCATCGATTTCAGGAAAGGTATAATTTAAAAAATCACGCCTATGATTTAATGGCAGTTTTTGCTAGTTTCGACTCTAACCCCAACTAATTGCTATATTTATTTTATTTCAATGACTTGATATTTAACTAAATTTGAATATTTGAACACGATTGTTTCCCCAGTCACTGACAAGGACCTTGTCACCGCCACACACGGAAACACTGAGCGGAAACGCAAACTGACCAATTCCTTTACCATTCGTGCCAAACGCGTTTAAGACGGTCCCGTCCAAGCGGAAAACCTGGAGTCGGTGATTTTCAAAGTCACACACAATGATATTGTTATTTCTATCGATTGCAAGTCCACGAGGCCCACATAACTCACCTCTCTTCACCCCAGGACTTCCGATGGTCTTAACAAAATCGCCGTGCTTGTCGAACACTTTAATGACGTCATTTCCTGTGTCAGATACCACAAAGACTTGTGCATTATCATGGTAGATAGCAAACCTTGGATGGAGGAGTTTGCCATCGCCTTTGTCGCCAAATCTAAAGAGAAACTTTCCGTCGCATCTAAAGACCTGAATGCGATGGTTGTTCCAGTCCGTTATAATGATTCGGTTGTCACCGTCCACAGACATTCCACAGGGGCCGTTAAACTGACCGTCACCAATGCCCTCACAGCCAAACTTTTTCATGAACTTGCCAGTTCTAGCATCAAATATCTACAATAAAAAGTATTGGTTAGAAGCGAGGTTTGCTAGCTTACAATATTCGTATTATTTGTATTATAAATGTTCATAAGGATATGATGATAATAGAATGTTCTGACACGTCTCCATTCCTTCATATTCTCCATTATCGTTTTGTTATCAACTTCAACTACATTTTTAAGGCGACGTGGTTGGCGCAGTTGGTAAAATCTCTTCCTTCCAGCCACATGCTCCCAGGTTTGATCCCCAGCTCTGTCGAGATTTGAACTTTTGTTTTACCCTCTTGTCCGCCAAAGCGGTATCAGCTTTCCATGTATTGTGTTAAAAACCTTTGCCTTATATGAGTATTACTATAAATTGGTTGTTCGAGAGACAGCAGTTTTATTTGTTTATGATTGGCAAGTTTTTTTCCTTTTTAACTAGTTCATGAATAAATAACAATATTCGTCTCTACTCAAAACCAACAAAATAATCAATAGTTTTTCAGTGGAAAATTAAGAATTTTGACCCTCCCTAGTTGATTTGAAAACATGTCCTTTATTATTAGGAAACTACGCACTTTTTATAAAATTCAAGTTTTAAAAAATACTCAGTCTGAGATTTGCGTGATCCAAGTTTTTAAAGGAGAGATAAATAGGTCTTTCATCAAAAATATTTTTTTTTTCAACCCGCTCCAATAAACTAGATCTAAACTTTTACCGAATAAGTTTTCAACTTAACTTGACATCAAGCTAAAAACAGATGAAAAAATGTCCTTTTCCCACATGCACCCCCCGGCCGACACACCCTTCTAGGTAACAATTTATTGTACCTGTACTCGGTTGTTGTCACTATCTGCCACCACAAGATGTTTTTCAGATTTGTCAAACGCTATTGACATTGGGTGAAACAGCTGACCATCGGAACTCCCTTTTACACCAAAGTCGAGAACATGAGTCCCGTCTGCTTCAAAGACGTGAATGCGATGTTTCAAGCTATCCGACACTGCTATTTCGCCATTGCTAGTGCCCGCGATCCCGTGTGGTTGTGTAAATTTGCTTTTGGCTTTACCAAGGGATCCAAATGACTTCACCGGGGTGAAGGCGGGGGATTTTACATCCACAAAACAGGGACTGTCTTTAATTGCTTTTCCTCCTACTTCAACAAGTATACGATATTCACCCTTGATCCGGGGGGTATAGTATACTTCATAAGTTCCATCTCTGTTGTTTATCACTTTAGATTCAACATTCCCCCACATTGCTGATTTGATGTCTGGCAAAACGTGATCAATTTCGCTATAATTTATATCGCCTTGAGCATTTCGTGTCGTCACAATAAATGACATTTCTTCGCCGGCCGAAGCAATTGTGATTCCTTCACCTTCGGCCGTTGACGACGTCGCTTCGGTTAAGCTCGTGACAACTCGACCAAGGCTTGAAGACTGTATCGCGTCAAATAGGTCGGTGTTAGGAACGTACCCGACGTTGTCGTTCTCTGCAGGGGTGGTACCTATGTTAAGACTGTTGACTTCCTGGGCTCGCTTGAGAACATAAGTTTTCATGGAACAAATCTCCTCCCCGATGTTTCGATGCAATAACTCCTCCACATACTTTACCGATGCTTGAGTCTGATTCAGTAAAGTTTCGTAAAGCTGAAGTTGATACATCAAGTTTTCGTGTTTGTCTTTTCTGATGGTTTCAAGGCTTTGAAGCATTTCCTTCTCGTGACGTCTGATAATATTTACCAGTTCGTCCATCTTTGACTTGATATCTTCTTTGAGATATTCGATCTGCTCTTGCACTTCTACGGTTCGGTGCTCTACATTATGAATTCCCTCATCTATAATCCTCACTTTTTCCCTCATTTCATGGCTGGCTTCTCGAAGTTTCATCTTAAATTCAGCGGCTGCATCAGGGAGTGCCACAATGCGATGTGTGTGTTGTATGGCAATATTACAAATATGGCAGACATTTGCATCACAGTCATAACAGTAATATTCTACAACTCCACGCTCTTTGAACTTGTGAGCGCAGAACATTGATCTGTGATATAAATCATCGTAGTCACGAATCTTAAAACTACCTACAGCAACCACGCGATGACTAGCTCCTTTGGTTAACACTTTATGACTGTTTAAGCATTCATCACACATAAATTTATCGCAAACAAAGCAAAAAGCCATGATGGCGACTTTCTTCAGACACGATCCACACTCTGAATCTGTGTAGGGCCTTTTCTTCGCGACAAAAAGGTCGATTAAACGGTTCACATAAAAGTTTGAAGGAAGCGAATCGAAAACGCTACCTTCTGGTTTGCTAAACTCATAATCGCATAAAGGACACGCGATCGAAGTTTGGTACGGTCGCCCCCTTGCGAGGTCATTCAAACATTCGCAGCAAAATGTGTGTAAACATGGCGTAATCTTTGGATTTCTGATCACGTTTGAACACACAGTACAGCTCAGAGATTCCTCAAGCTTATCCAACACGTTTCTGATATCCATTGCTGACTTTGAAAGATTTTGCGGGCGGGCGGTTCTGATTGTTGCAACAAAAACAATCCCACTTGTAATGAAAGCTGATTAAAACTCGTTTAGATTAACGCCAAAACCTCGTCTTGTTAAATATTTATGTATATTTATAACTCAAGCCAGCTGGCGGTCTACAAGTACAACCCGCTATTGCTATAGTTACTACAAAGTACATTCTTCATTGAGCAAGTGGTCTCTTGTGGTAGCAGATTTATGCTCCGACATGATTGCTAACCTTCCTTGAATGATGATTTTGTTTTCAAAGTAAACAATTTTAATAAATATACTATTTCCAATTTCCTGATGAAAACCTATACAAACACCTCACTGCTTTGGGCAGTGATTAGCTCGTTTACAAATGCAAATTTTATCTCGGGAAACAATGTTCAATTCTTGAGATGTGTTTGCTTGGACGCACACATTGTCACAAAGCACTTTATGAAAACAATTGCTTATGGATATTTCATTGCTAACTTCTGTTTATTCAAAAAGGCTATCTAATAAGGGAAAAAAACAAGAGTAGTTTTTTAAATATTGTAATGAAAGAAACGAAATTAGCAATTTGATACTAGAAGCCAAATATTATTTTCACCTTCAAGACCTCTTGTGTTTATCATTTTGTTTTCTAATTTTTTTCAATATCAATCCCAAAAGATGGCTTATATAACTAGATCTTAGTTCTTTTTATTCAATTTTAAGAACAAATAGATTTTTCGGAACTAATTATGAGCGTTAAATAGTTATAATTTTTTAGACTAGGAAAGGCTTGATTACTAACATAATCCTCGTGCCTTTTATTGATGTTTGTACTTTAATTAAACGTTAGGTGACAAGGGCTGGTAACTGATGACAGCCAGAACAAATCCTGCATTTTTTTCTTACGTTCATAAATATTCAAAATACTTTGTGTCATATTATTTAAAAAAGGTTTAACAAATAAAAGGTTTATAAAAAATGGAATTAGGCAATGATTAATTAGGAAAATAGTTTTCTATACAACTTCGCCCGGTGTAATGAGAATTTTTCGAAATTCCTTCTTGACTTGATTGTTGATTGATTCGAAGGAACTCGTAATGTAAAACCAAAATCAGTAAACGTTAGAAATCCGAAATCCGCGTCGGCGAGTAAGCGAAACACGTAATCTATATGATCATCTTCGTAAGTAACGTTTGGGGTTGATACTTTGACCGTTTGCACTCCATCAGAGCGACTGATAATGTTCGTAAAAATTTCAACTAAAGTCGTACAAATTATGCAAAAGTAGTATTGTCCGGCAGGAACCGACACAAGAGAGGTATGTCAATTATGATCTTGTTCGGTGAAATAATAAACAAAATCATCGCTGCGTCAAAGAAATTCAATGGCGCCATACAAATTATTGCCAACAGTTGTGAAGAACATAAACTACTCAGTAAATGTTTTGGCAATTAGGAAATACTTTAAGGCAATAATAATAATAATGATGTAATGACTGAATGAAAATTCAAACATTTTAATTATATCGGGTTGTTTTGATTGCTGTTTTAATAACATTTTGTATATTGGCTCTTTTGGAAAATTTTTTTCTTTTAATGATAATTAAATAAGCACTAAAAACAGTCCAGTGCTATGCTGAGGAATCTGAATTAGTTTAGCTAAACAAAACAAGGAAAAGATGGGCTGGAAAAATCATTTATTTTGTAAAAAACCCCGTGGAGCCGGAGAACTGTAGTGTAAGAGAGTTTGGCGCGCTATCCTAAAGGTTTTGATTGTGAATACTAAATATTAACAACCAGTTATGCAGTAAACTAACTATAGAATTGATTACAAACAGTATGCTCATCAAGTTTACGGATTATCCCAAATGAAGGATTTTGAAAACTTACCTTCCACTATGAAATATTTTTACCCTCACTAGAAATTTGCTGGTTTACCTTTTATCACACTAATGGTTGAAGCAGAACAATTTTTAGAATCATTAAAATTTAGTCAAAGCCTTAAGCATTTTCACGTGCTTACAAAATGTAAAGACAAAATGGACTGCCTTATTAATTAAATGCTTTTGATTCGAAAACTCAAGCCAACAATGTACAAAGCGACTCCATTCGTGCAAAAGTGTTCATTTGAACCATTGTTTCATGTGTAAATCTAGAGACTTGAACTTTTAAATAATTCATTTAGTCATTTAGTTAGACTCGTAATTTTAGTATTTACAACATTTTGCTTAAGCAAAGCTTTACTTATCACATGCTTAAGCATTAAGTATTTTTTATTTGCCCAAAAGTTTCTAATTAGCATTAAAATCAGAATCATTCCATGTCATATGACGTCATTTTTATTCTTTTAACTTTGTAGAGACTGCATTACAATTACCAATAGAATGTTGCAAAACTTCCTTAGCTAAAATTAAACAAGAATTTTCACCTGCATTTGTAACTTGTAATGATTTAAAAAAGGGAAAATATGAGAAAATTACTTCCCAGATAAAAATAAAGTTGTTAATAAATAAAATATCCTTAAGGCTTCTCTTATAGTGCCTATGACACGAAATTGTTTTGCACATTTAGAAAATATAGTGTTTCAAACGTACGTTTAAAACACTATATTTTCAAAATAAACTAACAAACAAAAATTTCGCGTCATAGGCACTTTAACCATTTAAATAGTATATCTCAAACTGAAATAAAAAATCATACTATATAATGTATACTGGGAAAAGTCCCCGAAGTCAGTCTCGAGCCTATAAGAACTTTTAACTCAGACGGATTTTCCGTCTCTCATTATAGTTAGAGTTCAAAATATAATCAAATGTTTAAATAAATGTACATGTTGTAGAACATACAGATTAAATCATGCAAAACGAGTTTTTTGGATCTTATAACTATAGTATTTAAAATAGTGAAAGAAATAACTTCTAGATGACAATCATGTTTTTGACACTTTGTCATCAAATACTTGAACAAGTTCTTTTCTTTTTTAGTGCTTATTTGAGATACAATATTTAACTTTTTACGATGCTCAAAAGTTTCAAAAATCGATAAAAGTGGTTATAGCTTTCGAGTTTTAAGGTGAACTCAGCCAATGGAGGTTAAATCCAGTAATCTTGCCATTTTCCATTGCGGACCAGTGTTGAATATCTGAATTCTGTCATTTCCCCAATCCGTAACAAGGATTTGTTCCTCCATTCTGTCATCTTCTAGTACCGCCACCCCAGTGGGGTAGTTAAACTGACCCACGCCACCCCCCTTAGTGCCAAAGGAATTTAAACAGTGGCCTTTCAGGTCGAAAAACTGAATGCGATGATTGTCAAAATCACAGATAATAATTCGATCATTTTTGTCCATAGCAATTCCTCGTGGGCTATAAAGTTCGCCTCTCTTGGAACCAGGTTTGCCAATCGTTCGAATGAATTTCCCCTTTTTGTCGTAGACTTTGATAACATTATGACCAGTGTCCGAAACAATAAAACACTCTTCGGCAGGACAATAAATCGCGTTACGAGGATGCTTAAGCTTGTCACCTGACTGATCCCCAAACTTGAACAAGAACCGTCCATCAGAATTAAACACCTGAACTCTGTGGTTGTTCCAATCTGTAACAATTATCCTTCCATTGGTATCAACCGAAATTCCACAGGGTCCGTTGAACTGACCCTCTTTGCTACCCTCCGTTCCAAACTTTTTGAGAAACTTTCCGTTCTTGCGGCTGTAAATCTGAATCCTGTGGTTGTCTCTGTCCGCCACTACGATATTCTTACCATTTTTATCAAATGCCACTCCCACCGGGTAATTTAGATTACCATCCGAGTTTCCCATCTCACCGAACTCCAGAAGCTTTCTGCCGCTTTGATTGAGGACGTGAATCCGATTTTTCTGAGTGTCTGAGACAAGAATTTCCCCCGATGAGTTAACGTCAATTCCATGAGGTTGAGTGAAGTGCCCCCCACCATGCGAGACAAACGACTTCAGAGGCATCAGTACTGGAGGTTTCACGATAACACAGAAAGGGCTCCCTTTAATTGGTTCGTCTGTAACTTTAATAGATATTTTGTATTCTCCAGGTACCTTCGAGTAAAAAAAAGGTGAAACTTTTAGCCCCCAAAATGAGATTGTCACATTACTTATGCTCAGTTTGCTTGAGCAAGTCATATAAAGCAGATACAACAACAACAACAACAAACTTTATTTTTGGCATTCCTTTTGTGCAATAAATAGACTGTCTAATTTGGGTAACAATAATAGAGAATGGCACCAGTCACGCATCTGGAAATATTAAAAACTAATCAGGCCAAAGGCTAGGTCATGCGAATTTTGTTAAAAAAATCAAGTTCTGAATACCTAAATTAGCATTTAATTAAGACAAAAAAGGATAATAAATTATATCTTGAAAGCAGTACAAACACACAAGTACTGTAATAAAAACATACCATATCACGTATCTACTTGTTATATTCGTCAAAAAGTCATCAGCTTCTCGAAACTGTAAAGGAACTTGCATTTCAAATTTTCCTGAACTGAATTCCAGATCTTCAAAGCGAATATTAAATTTCCCATAGTTTGTTCTTGTCTTAGGTAAATAATAGGATTTTTAACTTGGAATCTTGTGTTGTAATGATGAATTTTGTTTACTGGTTTGAAAAACTCTGTAAAGACTAATGGTAATTTGTTTGAATGAAAGTCGTACATAATTAAAGCATTATTTAGAAAGATTAAGTCCTAAAATTTTAAAATCCTTCGCCTATAAAACAGAGGACTTGAAAGGGCTCTGAAATCTAAAAAGTCATCATTTTAGCTGCTCTCTTTTGAAGCTTGATGAGTGATTGAAGAGTACTTTGATTGTCTCCACGTGGAAATCAAAAGTTCATGACTCTCTCTAGGTTGGTCCTTACTTAAACGTTTATTTTTGTCTGTTTGTTTTCATTATCATGTCAATATCTACGTCTCTGTCAATGCCAATGTCAAACTTGTTTTATTTTGTGCCGATATTCTTAACTCTACCACTGTCACTTTTGCCACTTTTGAAATAAATGCAATCAAGTTTTTGGATAGTTTTGAAGCTGTAAGTGTAAAGCTGATGGTTTAAAGGCTTGGTTTTGAAAACGTGTACAATTTTTTGCAAAACTTTCATTCGCAAACTTTTAAGTCAAGTATCAGCATGTTATATTGGATCTATCAATATTATGCTCAGGGGTACAGGTGGGGTTTTGAAGGGCGGCTCGACGCACCAGAACACCTCTTGGCTCTATGGCATTATTTTTTGTGAAATTATTACCCTCCCTTAAAGAGTTGCCTTTTAGAACAATGATTGGTTGACAGGTTGTTTAGTCAATACAAGGAATTATGACGTTTTTGGATGAACTTCAGAAGTTAAAGTTTTAAAAAATTTGTTGAGCCTCCATCTATTCCCCCCGCCCTCCCCTCCTTCCCTAGCGTTCAGTTGCGACCTACCTTCGGAATATAGCTGACGTCATACGTTCCTGTTTCTGAGTTGATTATCTGACACTCAGTCGGTGTCTTGTCTTCGGATGTAACAGTAACTTCAAGTTTATCAATGGTGCTGTATGAGAGCTGGTTTTGCAAATCTCTTGTCTTTACAGTAAAGATGGCTTCTTCTCCTACAGAAGCTTCTAGCAAACCAGCACCCTCCACGTATGTTGAGAGAGGATCTGTGTTGCTGGTAGAAATATTACCGAGAACACTGCTTTCCTTCATCTTGCGAACCGTTACCATATTTGGCAGATAACCCACGCAACAGCTTTCCTGTGGCTTGACTCCTTCCACATTTACTTGAGCGAGAGAGTTGAGGCGCGATGACACGTGCTCGCTCATTGCGATCATTTCACTTGCAATATCACGGTCGATCATTTTGTTTACAAAATCGCAACAAGATTTAGCTTGCTTTAAAACCATTTCCAGCTCAGCCCTCTGAGACTGCAAAGTATCGTGTTTTGCAGCACGTATATTTTCCAAATGTTCGAGCATTTCTCTTTCGTGATTTTTTAAAGACGCAATTATTTCTTCAACCTTTGAGCGCACTTGACTTTTAACCAGGTTAATCTTCTTGTCAATCTCCTTCTGTCTTTGATCAAGAGCAGCTATTCCCAATAGAGTCACGTCCATTTTTTCTTTGACAAGCATCGTTGATTTCATTATTTGTGCTTTGTGTTCTTCTCCAGCTTCTGACAAACCGACCGGTGAATGATCTTCGTTATCTTCCAGGTCGCAAAAATAACACATACATCGATTACATTTTTTGCAGTAATACTCCACTATCGCTTGCTCGGTCTTGTGTTCGTCACACAAAGGCGTTCGTTGATAGAGCTCCTTAAAATCTTCTTTTGTAAAATCTTTCAGTTTTCTCACTTGGTGGCTGTTTAAATCATTTCTTTTGTTGTGTTCATTCATGCATTTTGTGCACAGAAATGTTGAACAATCAAAACACACCGACTCCAGTAGTTCTTCGCGGTTACAACTGTCACAAACATTTTTGGAGTTATTGTTGCTTTCTTTAACGATATTCAACTCTAGAAGACGAACAGCATGAAAATCGTCCGGCAAAGACTCGAACAAATCAGCTCCTTCAGGTTTCTTGATTTCAAATTGACAAATTGGACAACGAACTACACTACCATAAGTGTTTTGTCGAGCCAGTTCATTCAAACACTCGCAACAAAATCCGTGTAAACACGGAGTTAGCTTTGGCTTCGTCAAAATTTCCTTACAAATGGAACAAGTTATGTCACATTTTAAATTCGCAGTCACTTCCGACATTCCTATTTGACTTTCGTTCGCCTTGTGATTTCATAGGTAAAGAAAATTGGATAAATTCAGTAGAAGACCTTAGCTTCTACTAGTGTATATTGAAGGGTGATCCGCGAGATCTGAATGACTTTGAATATTTTGTCACCCTAATGCGTGACTGTCAGTTGATTGTTGAAACCACCAAAAGCGTTGCTCAATATCAAACTTTTAAAAAAAACATGACGGAACTGAAAGTTTCTTTAGTATTTCCGGACGCAAGGCCTATCCTTATTTTTCTTTCCCCAAACGATCTGTAAACCAATTCGCATTTTTTACCGTACAATTTACTTCATTAAAAAATTACTGAATTTCATTAAAGAATCAAAAATAATTCAGTGATAGTAGTTTCCTGACACCGGAAAATTGAACCAGAATTTTAATGAGTCTATGACGCGGTGCTGCATATCGTATCAGCTTTTGTGGTTGAAGTTAATTTTGAACCAAAGATTTTAAATAGTTAATAGAAAGAGATATTGCATTTTGTGTTTCACTAGAATAACGACATGGAAAGTGTATAACCCTTTTAGAACCAGAGATGAAACACAACATATTAACGTTTGATCTGAGAACGGTTCAAGAAAGTTTTAAAAGCATTAAAGTTATTTACACTGTTTTTTATAATTTTTGTGCCAAGACTGAATCAATATTATTTAATATTTTGATGATTTCAGTTAAAAATTTAATCAAAATAATCTTATAGACTAAGATAATATAAAAATGGTTGTACTTTTGTTCAACAAGTGAATTCATATGATTTTTATGATTGATTTTTTATAGGGATGGGGATTTGGCGTTTCCTCATTTTTCTATCATTATCAAATATAATTATGTTGTGTGGTAATAATTACGTGATTAACCATACTTATAGTCTAGATATCATGTTACATTATAGATTATTGTTAACTGAGAGTGTACGTGTCTACTACATGCAAGAAGCTTAAATACCTCACATATTAATTAAATTTTCAAATTTACATAAGCCTTACCAACCTTTGTCACCTTTTGCATCCGCCACTGTGCAATACCGACGGGGTGGGCCGTCTGCCTCACGTGTAGAATGTCTGCCTCTTTTCACTATACCGTTGACCGCTCGTTCCCAGACCCTTGTCCCCCGTTCCCGGTTTTAGTAACATTTGTCTCCGGCTGCTGAATCGTGAGTACAATGTATTTATGCATAAAGATTATTTCTGTAACGGCCCGTTATAAATCTTCATCCCGTATTTACGTAATCGTTTCTATTTAATATTTGATTAATATGATTAATGCATCGATCAATTCGAAGCTTAAACATCCCCCCGGGCAACCCCGCGGGCATTTGAACTTTTAAAATTTTTATGCTCAAATTCCCCAACCCCGGGACAAGATTGCCGATCAAATGCCCCACCATTTATTCAACACTTCTGTCTGAAAAATCCTCCAAACAATTAACGCCACCTTCTGCAACAGTACTATCTGCCATTTTGCTCCGCGCCGATCACTTCAAATGCCCGACCCTCTCCCTCCCTTACGTTCAAATTCCCGCCCCCGTGGGCATGAAAGCTGGTCAAATGGGGGTTGCCCGGGGGGATGTATATGCTTCGATTTGATCGATGCATAATATTTTTCTCGTTAATGCTTAAATAGTGTAGACCGCGTGCTTTTACTTTAAGAATCATATTTCTGATCTCGCTCTCAACAAGACAAGTCAATCCGAAATAAACATTACCATCATCAGTACTCGAATCAATAATATAATGGTTGCAGGACGCTATATAAGCCTTCGCGCGATTTAATCGCCTACCGCTAACTTTCAGCCCTCTACATTTAAGCCAATGCTTTAGTTGTTCGGCTGTTTAGTCTTCGGCCTCTCTTTCTGAAATTTTGATCCCGGTATGGCATCATTTTCGTTAAGATTAGTGATAAAACACGACAAACTATTCGAAGTTGGGGCCATTATCTTATTCAAGAAGGTTTGTTTGTCCGAATCTTCGCGGGGGTCAAATTTTTGTGACGTCATAACCGCGCAGCGCTATTTTTCTGATCGCTGTTTTCTCGAATCATTATTTTCACTTGAAGTTGACACTTTAAAGAGTTCCAACTCCAAAGGA
>JAOEHV020209904.1:0-13091 GCA_025447995.2 Isaurus tuberculatus | reverse complement strand
TCAGGGTCATGATCATACCACTTGTCTTTGCATGGGATGTTGAATTTCTGACAGAGTTTCCAATGGATAACTTGGCCGATCTTGTCATGTCGCCACATTTTGTATTCTCTTTGCGCCAATTTCTTACATTCCGTTACAATATGACTTACGGTCTCTTCTCGTTCTCCACATAACCGACACATCGGAGACACATCCTCTTTATCAATCCTGTTTTTAATGCTATTCGTCCGTAATGCTTGGTCTTGTGCAGCGGTTAGCAGTCCTTCGGTTTCTTTCTTTAGTATTCCTCTTTTTAACCACCCCCAAGATTCTGGGTCCCTCACTTGTTCTGTAGCTCTTTCAAATTGCCCATGTAATGCTTTGTTCTTGAATTTAGACATTCTCTCTTCAGTCACTTCTATTTTTGTAAGCCCCTCCTCCAGGATATTTTCATCCGATACGAAACGAAGTAATCTTTCCTTACTTTCTCCAATGTATCTAAACAGACTGCCCACTTCGATGTTCACACAGTCTTCTACACTTAGTAATCCACGCCCTCCCGCTGCTCTTTTCAGATAAAGTCTATCTACGTCGGCTTGCGGATGCAAGGCTTTGTTTATTGTCAGCAATTTTCTGGTTTTGCGATCCAATTTCTTCAGGTCATCTTTAGTCCATTTGACAATTCCTGCACTATATCTGATTATTGAGACTGCCCTTGAGTTTATTGCATTTATTATTATTATTATTATTATTATTATTATTATTATTATTATTGTTGTTGTTGTTGTTGTTGTTGTTGTTGTTGTTTTTTCAAACTTCGTTTTTCGGTACCGTAATTCCTCGAGGTATTGTTCTTTCCTTTTTAAAAGTTTACAGCTTTTGATTAGTCTGTTTGTGTCTTGTCCTTCAGGATCTTCAAAATTTATTTTCTCCTTTTTTGTCCTTTTTCCTCTTATTTTCCTCCGATGGATCTTATTAGGCATCCATGCATCTATTTGTCTCAATTCTTTTACCTGTTTTTTAGATTTTTCGTATCCTTCTATTCTTGTCTTTTTCTCCTTTCCTCCTTTCCCATTCTTTCCACAATCATCCTTCCCATTGCATTGCAAAGACTGCATCTACTATTTTGCATATAACTTTGGTTTCACCCAAGTGTTCTGCTAACACTTTATTTGCGTTTACTAACTTGATACTTTCAACATTTATCTTCAGCTTCATAAGACGGTCTCTTTTCTTCCATACCGTTTGATTGTCTGCTGGTTTTATCTCATTTAGGTTTTCCTCAAATATTAACTGTAATTCTTTCATGTCATTTTTCTCCGGTTCTACTCCTCTTTCCTCTAAGGTATCTCATTATCATGGTCATTTAATACTATTCTCCTGCACATCATAAATCTTTGGTTTATCTTCATTTTCTACTGTGCTATCTCCATCTCCTGATTGGTTATAATATTCAATTTCGCTTACCTTACGTTCACTTTGGACTCATTCAAGGTTAGTTCGATCTCGTACCTCCATCAAGTTTGCTAGGGCCTTATTCTTGTAGAATCTTGGTGCATTGTCTCTCGAACACTGCGCACTAATCTGTTTATCTTCATAGATTGAATCCTAAGCTTCCTTCATTCGTTTTATAAATTCTTTCTCTTTATTCCTTTTTCGATCTTCAAACTGTAGCAAATTCATCTTCGTTTCGTTTGTCCATTTAATCTTACCATTGATTGAGTATCCATTACTCTTGTTAATAATTTTGTCATTCAGTCATCAATGTGTTTATTTCTCTCTTGAATTGTGCCTTCAGTATCTCTTAGTTCTTCTTTTGACACCTTCATTTATCGGGGACCTGTTAATCCCATCCTCTCTTTAATCTTTCCATGAATTATCCACCTTTTTTCTGCATTTCTTCCTCCATGATTATAACTAGCTACTTCTTTTCATCATCTGAATACATTGTAAAGTGATGTCTTCTTTGAGCCTCTTCATTTAAGTTGGTCCAGCTTTGCCTTGCGACGGCATTCCTCTGAAGTTCTGACCACTGATTGTTATCTATATCACCCTTATAATTTTTGTATACCAGCACGGAAAAGGAATTCCATCCAGTGTTGCCCGGCTCCCTGAATAAATTTACTATTACTACCGATAGATGTCGCCACTTCCTAACAGACATCGTTCAAGACCTCATAACGCAGCGGCTAACCACCCACCAGCATAATTTTACACCATCAGGTTGAGGGTATTAATTTTTTTGTAACCTCCACTAAACAGGTTGCCTTACATTACTAAATGGCCCGTGTGCCGTGGTTTGTGTTCAGAGTTTTCTTTCTCCTAGGATGACTGTTTACCAGAATTATCGAGCTCATCCTGCCCGGAGCACTGGCTATTTAAAGGCGCCAGTTTCTCGCCTTTTGCCCTTCTCCTGTTAGTTGAAAGCCAGCAGTAAAACAATTTTTTTTCTGAGGACCATTTGGGTATTTTCTAGACAGGAGACCGTTAGTTTTACCTGCCCCACCCCTCCCCCCATCTAATATTTGCTACCCCCGCCTCTGCAGAAAAACCTTCAAACCAGAGCTAAAAGTTTTAGCACCATGTACATATCAGCATATCGAAACATTGTATCTAAAAGAGACATAATCAATAAGGAATTCTATTTGTTCGTCTTCTAATCTTTATTAAAAGTCACGTCACTACAATGACAGAAAATTACATTTTAAGCTCATAAAATATAATGAAAGACCAAGTTTTACAAAATAGTGGCCTATCAAAGTTACTGAGTTGCTAAAGTCAAACAATTGCCTTTTAGCAGTAATATTTTTATCTCTTACCGAATATTTTTAGTGTTACTAGATGAATCTAATTTTCACCTTGTGAATATTAACCTAGTGGTTTTCAATGTTTTGAATAAATCTAGAAAATTTAATGTTTGGGGGAAAATCAAATGTTTATAGCCAGTTTATTAGAATCGTTTTCGAAAAACTCGAGCAATTTCTCTTTCTCTCCTGGTAGTGTCAAGGCTGGGACACACACCCATACGTCTTCCATTCGTGCTCCATTTTTCATCATGACAAACCAACACGGCTATTCGTCTACAATTCTGTTGTATTCCTGCTCTATTATGATCAGACGACACATAGTTTACATATTCTCTGTTGGTAGCATGTAAGGAAACAATATCTGTTTTTCCAGAATGACGGCGCGTTCTGGATGGTCCCAAAGATGCGTTAGTAGCGGCCTGACGCCGGGGTAGTAATCTTGTGGTACTCGGAGAGCTTTGGCTTGTCTGTGTGTTTTGAAAACTCCGGCATGGTTTTGCCAAGCTTGTGTGCTGAAAAAATTCTACTTGTTCCTCAGGGTCTGATGGAATGGAACTGATTCGCTGCATCAAAACGTTGCCTGGAATAAGATTTTGTCTTTGTACATAAAGTATTTCTCCTTCTGGTCTAACTGCCGCTGATGGTCGATTCTTTTTCCATTGATTACAAAAGCAAATAACCTTTCTGTTTGACTGGACGCAAAGACCATTTCTTCCTTCATTTCTTTCCACTATAAATACTTGGTGTTGTCTTGTGGCATTTGGAGGAGAAATCTCAGTTTGGTTCGCATTAACTGTTGAGTGAAGGACGTTGTATCGCGCCATTGCCCCACTAACTACGTTGTTTTCTTGAATGGGAAATGGACGTGGCGTAGGTAGCTGATATGGAGTACGAAAACTTTTGTTTGTTTGTTCAATATTTGCTTGCATCGTAACTACAACGGTGTTTGTTTCACAGAGAGCAAATATGATGTCCGTCTTTCAAACAATAATAGTGAACTGAATGTTTCTACTAGTGTCCTATGAGTTAAGTGGACCTCTATTTAACTTTCAATAGTTAGGTAATTTGTTATGGTTACTTAATATAAACAGCAAATAGAAAGGCAAAGAAAATATTATTACCAAAAAAGGATGTTCTAAGTCAACAACTAATGAGGGTGTGACCCTTTTACTGATCAGCCAGTTAAATTACCAAATAAGGAAATGTTTTTAAGAAAATAATCCAAAGAGCTATCCATAGTTACTTTGGCCATCTTTAATTATTATTAATGACATTGGTTTGACCATTGTTAGAGGAGAAGGTGCGAGTACTGATCATTCTGCTATCCAAACTCCTGTTTTTCTTTTTAGATTTTTCTTCAAGAAGAAATGTTTGATGTACCCCTGAATTAAACAGTACAAAAAAAGCAGTAAATCAAAACCATTTCCCCTCAACTGGAGCAAAGGGCATCACAAACACCGTTCTTTCTTAAGCGAGAATTTCCTAGTAACTAATCAGAGATGTTGTCTCTGGTAAAGTTAGCCGCCCTTAATTAGTTTTCGCGACAATTTGTCGCGAGGTCTTTATCTTCATCAAAAGGTTGTACCGCTAATAAAATACGTATTGCTTGTATGACTTAAAAAGGGGTGCGGCTTGCATAATTTTCACGCTTAACGTAACCATAAACGGGAGTGATTTTATTTTCGGAGGGATAGGTATACCGGCACGAGTAATAATTCCTTTTTCGGTTATGAATTTTATCTACTATCAACACCTTTTGTTATTTTCCAAAAACATTTCCTTATTTGGTAAAAATACGTTCCATTAAATCAAACTACTTTACTATGGAAGACATCTCTCGGTAGTTTTGACAAGCCATTCCTTTTTGATGAACTTATTTTCTTTGCCTACATATTTGCTGTAAGTTTTGAGTTACAAAACAGTTTTCCGTTAATATTGGAAAAAAGGATACTAAATGGATGATATATAAAACTACAAGGAAAAGGAATAGACAAGCAACTATTTAGTTACGGTCCAAGGAGATACAAACATTTTCATTGTCTACATCGCGGTCACCAACGACACGCTCGTTTCCCAAGCAAGAAAGAAACGTGGTAAAGAGAACACCATCATTAGTTTTTGACTTAGAACTTCCTTTTTTGGTAATAATATTTTTTGCGTTGGTATTTGCTGTTTATATTATATTAAGTAACCATAACAAATTGCCTGACCTCTGAAAGTTAGATATAGGTCCACTTAACTCGTAGCACATCTAGAAACTTTAAGTTTTCTATTATTGTTTGAAAGACGCACATCAAATTTACACTCTGTGAAACAAGCACCGTTGTAGTTACGATGCAAGCAAATATTGAACAAACAAACAAACGTTTTCGTAGTCCATATCAGCTACCTATGCCAGGTCCATTTCCCATTCAAGAAAACAACGTGGTTAGTGGGGCAATGGCGCGATGCAATTTCCCTCACTCAACAATCAATGCGAACCAAACTGAGATTTCTCCTCCAAATGCCACAAGAAAACACCAAGTATTTATAGCGGAAAGAAATGAAGGAAGAAATGGTCTTTGCGTCCAGTCAGAGAGAAAGGTTATTTGCTTTTGTAATCAATGGAAAAAGAATCGACCATCAGCGGCAGTTAGACCAGAAGGAGAAATACTTTATGTACAAAGACAAAATCTTATTCCAGGCAACGTTTTGATGCAGCGAATCAGTTCCATTCCATCAGACCCTGAGGAACAAGTAGAATTTTTTCAGCACACAAGCTTGGCAAAACCATGCCGGAGTTTTCAAAACACACAGACAAGCCAAAGCTCTCCGAGTACCACAAGATTACTACCCCGGCGTCAGGCCGCTACTAACGCATCTTTGGGACCATCCAGAACGCGCCGTCATTCTGGAAAAACAGATATTGTTTCCTTACATGCTACCAACAGAGAATATGTAAACTATGTGTCGTCTGATTATAATAGAGCAGGAATACAACAGAATTGTAGACGAATGGTCGTGTTGGATTGCCGTGATGAAAACGGGAGGACGAATGGAAGACGTATGGGTGTGTGTCCCAGCCTTGACACTACCAGGAGAGAAAGAGAAATTGTTCGAGTTTTTCGCAAACGATTCTGATATGCTGCCTATAAAGATGTTTTTTTTACGTTTAAGCGAACTTGATTTTTTGTTGAATATTCTTGTACCTCCTGTACAAGGTTTAAAATATTTTTGTAGGCCGTATACGATATCAGAATTTCCTTTTTTTGTGCCATTCAGGCCTAAAAATTTTAAAATTGTTAAAGAGTATCTCCGAAAACGTTTTAACAAATTTTTTTACAATTTTTTTTTACAAGTTTTTTTAACATTTTTTAACAATTTTAAAATTTTTAGGCCTGAATGGCACAAAAAAAGGAAATTCTGAACTTGATTTTCCCCCACATTTACTAGGTTTAATCAAAAGCATTAACAAACCAAAAATAGCCCAATATTTTGTGAAATGAAGCACTTTCACGATATTTGTTAAATTGTTTTAAAATTATAATCTAAACCATTATAGTGACGTGACTTCTAATAAAGAATGTTGATTCTGTCTCTTTTAGTTAGCTGATCTTTCTATGATACCAAAACTTTTTACTCTGTTTGACGGCTTCTTTAAGTAACTTATCTTAAAGAAATGGTGGAAAAAAATCTCTAACTTTTGGCTAGCTATAGAAAAAGTTAGATTATATTTCAACGGGGTTTTTATTTATCGATAATAAATTATCATCGCCGTAAAGATGAAGAAGCTGACGTTTCGAGCGTGAGCCCTTCGTCAGAGCATCATTCTAGCATTTGCCTCAATTCCATGTACATCGTATTTCCGGTTTTGCTTGACGTGCACTGTTCACAATGATTGTCACCAATTTGCTTTTATTTGTGATTGGTTAAACCATGGGTCCTTGAAAGTATCATGTGAAAGACAGTACACGTGCGCACCAAAAGTACTTTATTTTCAATAAAGTTTTAAACGCAACAGTGCGATATCAGTTGAATGCGATAGTTAAACAAATCTAAGTTGAAAAGTTACCTTTTCACTATAATTCAAGTTAAGTAATTTAGTTTTTTGTCGTTGGCTTCGTGACCTTAAGTTTTATGTACTTCAGTTTTGCCGTTTTGTCTTCTACCTGTTAAGATGTTAAAAAAGATAAAGGCGTGGCTGAGAGACGACTAACAAAACTTGCTTTTGAGTGTCCCAAGATCTTAATAGCTGTGATGCATGCAACAACCCGAAGGGGTCGGGCTCTCTTACAAGTTCGTCTTTTTTTTCGGCTGTTTTTCTGTCTATTTCTTATTCAAATTACATGGTCTTTTTATACTTTTTCTAAGTAACTCAATACAAATAAAGTTTCTAGACGTTTTCAGACAGTTTTAACAATTTGAAGATGGTTGCATGCAACAGCGAATTTAAAATATATGGGAAAGAAAATTACAAGTTTTATAGCTAGAAAATACCTAATTCTTGGTAATTCTTTTCAAATAATTTTCTTTCTAATTCAGTTTTGAGAACTGAGAAAGCTAGCGAACAGTTCAGCATGAGTAGAACACCCAAGATATAAACGTGTTTGCTTCACTGTCTAGAAATTACATTAGAAGACAGTGTAAAACAGGGTGTGTACTTAGATGAGATTGAGTACTTTTACAAGTGTTTGTTACCTTAAGGATATACCTGGACGTAGTCCAAGAGTATCAAGTTGGATAAAGTAAAGACCTACTATTATGGGTCTGATCGTGACTAAGAATTCGTTACATAAGCTCTTTGTATCGAATCTGTAAGGTTCTCTTGTTATTCTAAACTGCGCCCTAACGCCCTGGCCATTCCGAGATACAATTTTGCATAAATGGAACGAAAGCTCTATCGGAAGTCCCACTAATTGTCGGATGTGAGTGCTGCTGGCACAATATATAACATTTGCAAATTCATAATACAACTACGTCCTCTATTCTATCATGCTCACAAGTACATTTTCTCCCACAACTGGTTTCCGCACTATTTTATAAACGGCGGATGCACTAAGTACATACAAGCTAGGCATCCGCCACTTGCTTTAGGTAGCAACTGAGAAACTTTTGGACCTGGTTGCGGAGGTCTTTGGTAAATATGGTAAACTTCAATAACAGGTTCATCGTTTTTCTGGTCGTTTGAACGTATTAAAGTTGTCTGTTTTGAGATTTCCTTGTTCTATATTTGATTAAACATATTTGTACGGAAATTGAAGGATTGTTTTGAGAACAGCAAAATCGTAATATTTGAATACTTTGGCATTTTCGTCGACGCCAACAACTACCAAGGCCCATCATCATTATGGCGAGCAGTTCCAGAACCTATCAAGATTTTTTGGACGAGACTATTAACAGGTTAAAAGAATATTTTAGGCCCTGTTTATATTATCCCGGGTTAAAGGGTTGTCTCTTCCAGCCGGGACAACTTGACCTGCAGTTTATATGAGGTTTTGAGCCCGGGACATTTTTGCCGTGTGTTTACATGGTAAATATCTGGCCTGGGGCCCAGCAATCAAACGCGGGAAATTTTAAGCATAAACACTAGAGTCGTCCCGGGAAGAAGGGACAAACTGTTTCTATGGAGAAAGTTATTTCGGTTCGAAGGGATATCTCGCCTCGGTGTGCGCCTCCCTTACTGTGACAAGGTTACTCGAAGGTGGAGCTGGTAGCTAGAGCTCTTACTGCAGCAGAAATGGACTTTTAGACTAAATGCCGGTTTATTAAGAAGGTTAGCACACTTTAATCTGATTTCATAATTCTTTATTGTAACGTCAAAGCATCTATGTCGGTTCATGAAGAAAAGGAATTATGGATTGCTGCTAAACCAGACGGACACGTCTTGACTCCTTGCTGTTCATGTACGGCAGGAGCAACCACTCGTTCCATGTAACAAAACCCACAGTGGTTCTGGATTCCGGATTCCGACCCCCTGGATTCCGGATTTCAACCCCCTGGATTCCGGATTCCAACCCCCTGGATTCCGGATTCCACTCTTTTGTATTTCGGATTCCAAGATAAGCCTAAATAACTGGATTCCAGATTCTGAGCACTTTGGATTCCGGATTCCAAATCAAATCTGGATTCCGGATTCCAACAATCAAATTTTGCTGGATTCCGGATTCCGGATTCTGCTACATGGGGCGAAACCACACATCATTGCTGCCATGTATAAACTCGAAGAAATATTCGCTCAAGGACTAGTCTGATGATTTGGACAAAACTGTGAGGAAAAAGAGACACATGAAAGAGCTGAAACAAATTGACTCAAGGCAGCCAGTGCATCAAAACATGACAGATGAACGTCTGTCAAAGCTTCTGTGCAAAATACACCTAACACGTCCAAATGTGCTATTTAAACCAATCGAACGTGCAGCAATACCTTCATCAATGGATTTTACAAGTACTGGAATTGCCACTAAAACAATACTCACTCAAAACTTTAAATCACATGATGAAAAAGTAACCAGCTTCTTAACCAAGTTGTGTTTCTCACAAAATGGCATAAAAACTGTTGAGAAGCTATAATTAGGAATCAAGCAAAATTAAACATTTGGATGGAGCATAGAAAAGGAAGATTAACAGCTTCAAAGTTTCATGATTATTTCACAAGGATCAATACCGTTTCGCACATCTGGGGCGCCCTACATTCAAAGACGACTCCACTGGTATGCTACATTATTCATAGAGATGAAAGGGGGGGGGGGGTGAATGGGTTGGCGGATCGACGAATTTCGCCCAAAAATGTCACGGATTCACGATTTTGCTTCTTATTTTTTCTGGATTGACGGATCTGGAAAATACCACGGACAGCGGATCAATTACAATATAAGCTGCGGAGTTTGGACTATAACCACTTCGCTGGTCGGTTTTCGGATTCTTAAGTTTATGTGGACAGCGGACTTTTAGACATCCTTGGGTTTTGTGAATTGTGTGTCGGTTTGAAAGCTGCTGGCCCAATCGTCCTGGTTGGGTCCCAGTTCCTTGAACCAGCTTGAAGAAATGAACGTCATTGTGCTGCCGCGACAAACTTTTCTATGCGGTTTTAGATCACTTTCGTCAGCAATTTTCGTTGTTTTACTATCTGTCTGCGGATCCGGATCGCAGCGAAAATAATCACGTATTGACGGATTTGCCACTGAAACTAACGCGGATCGGCGGATTCGAGTACCCCTATTCACCCCCCTCCCCCTGAAAGTATGGAGTACGTTGAGGTAATCCAGTGGATACTGAGATAAATGAAGAAGATGCCCTGAAGCAGCTTTATTTCAATGAAGCTGGGAAGTACACGTACAGAATTTAAATTGCTACTTGCTGGATTGTTTTGGACGAAGATCTTGCATACATTAGGTGCTAAATGAAAAGACATCAAATTTCTCTTATATTTTCTTTTAATTCGCTCGCAATCATGACATAACTCAAAGACGCACAGTAAATCCGAAATGGGAAAATTGCTTGCAACATTCTGCTACATACACACATATAGTTCCAATTAAACAAATTAAGTTAGACGTTAGAAAAAATTAGCTCGAAGTTGAAACTACAGTTACAAAATTCACTTCATTCTTTGTATTTTTGAATTTCAATGGAAAGTTCAAATATATGATCGGAAAAGAAAGAACTTTTGGCAGGATGGGAAGACAAAAAACCCAATGTTAATGGCGTTGTAAGGTCAGCTATTACATGAATTTCAAATGCTTTAAATCAAATAGAAATATTATAAAACCGCTCTTTTATACTCGTCTGAAACATAACAAAACGGGGAATAAGTTTCATTAAGTCTGCCACTGCGATCTCTTCCTCTTCAGTGAGCCCGAAACTAAGGCAGTGCTGAAACCAAATGATCTCGAAAACAATTACGTGGCAGTAGAGCTAGCATGATCTTCAGACGGGGCCTGGGTCCTGGAGTAAACGTAGGACCCAGGCCCCGTCTGAAGATCAGGCTACAGTACAGCTCAAGACCGAATGGGATAATTTGGATTCCACGAGGACGAGAGGTTAATTCGTGTTCCCCATAGTACTGGGCCGAGTAGACATGAATGAGAGGCTAAAGCGAGGGAAGTAGAAAGATGGGCGGCGTTGGGGGCAGTAATTTGTTCGAATTTCCTTGAAAATATCCTACTATCACTGTTGTGGGTTGGGTCACTAATATCTTTTGTCGCAAAAGTAAAGTAAAAAAAAAGCAACCGGGTCGCTACCTACTTTTCACTATTTTTCATCAAACGATGAAAGTAAACACGAGTTCAGGGAAGTAAGGTTGGTCTAGTGGTATCATTCACACCTCCCACCACTACGGACCCGAGTTCGAAACCCTGTGTTCGCACGTGGGCCGAGATTTGTCGATCTCAATTTGATCCAAAGGGTTTTTCTCCGGGATATCCGGTTTTTCTCCCTCCACAGAATCGATTTTCAAGCCAGAATTTATGCCTTTGACCGCCGAAACATTAACCTCTGCCTAGGTAGATTGGGCAACCACTCCCTGCGTGTAAAGACGTTAAATAAAGTATTAATTTTCAACAGTTTGCCCCTAATGAACGAGCATCAAAGACTTCGAAGGTGGATCGCAGCACGCCGGCCGAATACCTAAATGTTAAAAGGCTTTCTTTAGTACGTTCTGAACACTTTGACTATAAAGAATATTAGCTGAGAAGGTTCAGCTTCCTTTGACAAACACTTGTTGAAAATGAAATTATTTAAAAAAAAAGAACTATTGAAAACAGTCTTCTTATAGCTTAGTCCACCAATTGGATATACACTACTTATTAACCGATCGCTCGGTCATTACAGCAAGGCCTCGATCTGAGATTTCCCTGTAATGACCGAACGGACGAGGCTAATAAGATATTTATTATATGTCCTTTAGTCCATTTTCGGAAGAAAATGAAAAAACTCTGAAAGTTAATTTCCATATCCGCTTGCGCGCGCGCACTCATTTCAAACGATGTTCACTCAGCCGAAGTCGTCACGAAAAACAGGCAAAAATTATTTCTTCAAAAATGAACGGTTAAAAATAAATGCCAAAAAAAAAGTACAAAAAAATCTCATAATGACCGGCCATTACAGGGAAATCTCGCCCTGCCAGCAGCCAATCAGAATACAGGAAAGTATCTAGTCATAAAATAAAATATAATAATGCTCTTTAATAAAAGTGAAGTTGTACTTATCAAATGAGTTCGTGATATTGGATCAATTAATACAACTTAAAAGATAAAATGGTCGTGTTTACTTTATTATTTAACAAAACAAAGTGACTCAAAAAAATTTACCGCGCTGTGTTTTTTTTTTTGAGCCAGTCACATCAATGTTTTTCACTTTCAAAAACGATCACAACGCGACTAAAGCAAATGCTCGGTTTCAGTATGTCCGGGGCGGCCTGCAAACTCGTAGATTATAGCAAAACACATAACGCATGCGTAAAGACGATGATCAAGAATGATTAAGAATGCAAAAAGAAAACTTTCAGTTTGCATCTGATCTAATAACTTTATTAAAAATGCGATGAGGAAAAAAATGCACAAGTATCGACTGAAACATGCACGTTATCTACAAAACTGGAGCTTGGTCTGCATGGAGTAGCACATATCAATTCTTCAACAGCAGAACAACTGAAGGTTAGACATGAAAATCTTCGTACAAGATTGGTTTACGTTTTGGCTAGGTATAAAGCTTTCAAAGAAAGACGTTAATATGCTTCAACATAAAATGTAAAGCCAAAGTTTTAAACGGCCAAAATTTTTAGTTTCAACGCAAAAAGTAAGATTATGAAAATAACCTTCCCCGTCCATTTACAAAATCGAGAGTTTCTATCATAATTTATTAGAAATGAAAGTTTAGAAGGCGTAGCGGGTCCTGATATCCTCTAACTTCTTGGAAACCTGTAGAAAGAAAGAAAGGAAGTACATTTGTACTTGTTTCGATATTACTAGGATAAATAAGTACAAAAAAGCAAAATAACAGGAAAACAGAAAGAACGATTTTCTCACGAGTGAAATAAACTCTTTCACAGTTAATCAGCCCGAAACTGAGGTTAATGACATTTATGACATTCAAATTAGTATCACTGATATGATAATTATCCTTATGTCCTCTCCCCTTTTTCTGGTATTTTTCGAGAGTCATCATAGCAAAATTTTGCAAAACAAAACAGTTTGATGTTCTGTTGTTGCTGGCGGCGTGGTTGGCGCAGTTGGTAAGATCTATGCCTCCAAACCACAAGGTCCCAGGTTCGATTCCTCGGCTGTGCCGAAATTTGAACATTTGTGTGACCTTCTTTTCTGCTAAAGC